>JAXQQM020078318.1:0-164368 GCA_034641835.2 Pinus albicaulis
AATTTGGGATCGCAAGGGGCGTTGCTGGTTGTTGCCCCCTATCTACGATTCCCTTTTGGCTTGTTTTTTTCTTTTTTCTTCACCACATTGGGAGGGTAGTTCTCTTGGTTATATTGGTGAGGTTGGTTTTGGGAAGGCTACACAAAGTTCACCTGTGCATTGGTCTACATAGGCGGGTCTTGTGTTGGGGATTGAGCATAATGCAGTACCTATTTTGCACATGGCTGTTGGAGGGGAGCTCCTCTGTCAGTGTTTCTCTCTGCGTATTGGGTCCCCTAAGCCGGAGGATAGGGTCCTCTTGGTGATACGCTGGCGCCCTATTCATCAAATTTTTTTGAGGCATATGATGACTTTGAAAACTAGGTTGAGGTACATTCTGGGTAGAAATGTACGTGTAACCAGGGTTTTGACTACTATTTCCTAGGTAACCTTGGGTCAATGACCTAATTATTCCGTATGGAGAGTTCGACGCACCTGGAAATTATTGATAAGTTTGCAGGCGCAGGGTGTTGGGCAGGATATTGTAAATGTATCCTGATTGTGTGTAAAGCAGCTCAAGCTGCTGGGCTTTGCTGATGGCGTCCTCTTCGGATGTGGGCCTTTTTTGTGCCACATCCTTTGAAATATTTGCCGTGAGAGTTTTTAGGAACAAATCTAAAAGAACCCAGTGTTTGAGTTTAGCCTTACATAAACTACAACGCCGCCTCCATTCATGGATATGGTTCGAGATATGGATGGCGGGGGTTTGTCTAAAGTGTGTCAGTAATTCCATTATGGAATCATGGTGAATGGGTAACTGAAAATATGTTAGGAATGTGGTGGTGAGTGCGCTAAAGGTTCCATGTGAAGAAGAGGGTTGCTCCATGTACCATTTCACAGCTAATCCTATCAATGTGCATTGAAATAGTCTCAATCGAATAGTGTCGTCAATGATATTATTCGATGAGCACCACAGGTGGAAGGTCATGACATGATTACCTAGGTCTTCCTCTTGATTTCCTTTGAATTTTTGAATATACAAAGGGAGCTACGTGGGCATGGGAGGCCATGTAGGGTTGTGTGCGATGGGGTCATTCATCAGCTTGGTTAAATCAGGTAGATTAAACGAAGTTAAGAAAGGTGACTGGGAGGTTGATGCCATTGCAACTTGCGAAAAAATAAAGTTCTGGTTAGGAAGAGGGCTAGTTTGTAACATACCCTACTATGTATTTGAATGACTTCCCAAATGGGTCGAACTCCTTTGCCCCTTAGGGGTCATGGGAGGAGTGGTGTGTGGTGTGGCATTGGGAGACCGGCCAGGGTTTCCAACTACGGATGCCCCAATAAAGGACAAACCAATAATGGTGGTAGCGTTCCGTCTTTGACGCCTAACTGGCGAAATACTTGGAACCCCTCCCAGTAATGGGGGGAGGTCCAAAATATGCCTAGATCGATGAGGTCTCGTTGGGTCCATTCTGGTGTCAACTAGGTCTGATTTTGGAAAATTTTGAGAGGATAGAGTCTATGATCAAAGCAAAATTCTGGTCACATACATAAAACAAAGTGAAAATAAAATAAATTTTCCCTTTAAATTAATTCTATGTGATCAAGCAATCAAAAAAGAGGTTTTTGTTTGTTTGTGTATGATACTCAAAATCTTAGAAGACCTATTCATCCTCACACACTCAAATGTAACTGGGCCTTGAGAAGATACCTTGTGAGTGTTGGCACAACGTCCCATAAGAGTTTGCGACACCCCTAGTCAGCCGAAGAAAATCCAGCAAGGTAAGGGTAGAGGGTCTGGCACTTGCCTGCACCATCTCCTATATGGAAAGGATGCCCTAGATTTGGCCACTAAGTACCACCATCCCACGTGAGCGTTCTAGTCTTGGGCTTCTTGGTAAGTCATCTAACAGTACCGAGTATCAGCCAAGTTAGGTAGCCCTGATTGATACCTGTCTGCACTGCGCCTAAACCTAACCCCCTCTAAAACGGGTCTCTCTCAAGCTCAGTTTTTCTTTTCCATGGGCTGATAGGTGGATGTTTCAATATGAAAAATGATCAAGGCAGCTTATTGGATGCCTACCCCCTTGATCCTAACTTAAACTATAAATTATTTTGTGGCCCCTCCGGGGAGAATTTAGTGAGTTTGGTTTAGTTAGTTTTACATCTCTTTGCTTTTCTTAGTGGGTGGATGTGTGTGAGAAAAAAGTGCACATAGTTTGAACATGTGGATATGTGATGATCCTTTTCAAAATCTCCTATTAAACTATGTTGTATTGTTCCTTTCTCAAAATAAAAACATGTGTGGATATGGGCTGCTTTCTATTTTTCCTAGTTAATCTATGTGATCAACTAAAGGGAGATGGTGAGTTGTGAATAGAGAGTGTTCATATGCTTTCCTAGGATCACTGGAGGGTGAAAAGGCAACAGAAATTACTTTCTCTTCTATTGACAATTCAATCCTAGTCCCGAAATCCTAGTGCAAAAATTGAACTAAACTAATAACTTTTACACTAGAAAAAAGAAACATGCGTGGACTTGGGCCACTTACTTTGGCTAGTTATCTAGGTGTGTTGGTACCTAAATTTGCAAAACATAAAATTATTTCATAATGAAATTTATTTTCCCCCCCAACTTAAACTATGTGTGAACTTTGCAAAAATCAACTTGAAATAAAACTGACACTAAGCCTACAAAAAGCAGCTAAGAGTGAGCTTTAGCAAGCTGTAAGGTACCTCAACTAGTGCTGGCAGATGTATTATGGGCTGCCAAGCACTTTACAAGCAGGAAAAGATAGAAATGTGGGATAAATTCCTCTTTCTGTCTTTTTCATGCAAAAGGCTTAAACAGGCGCGATGTCTACATGCGAGTCAACTCTGAACACGCGCCATGGGCACCTCTGTGGGAGGGAAAAGTGTGCAAATTCCTGCAGAAGTAATTTTTTGGAGTTTGTCACTTGGGATGAACTAGGGACTACAAGAGAAAAAGGGGGAAATTCAGCTCCACTCCATAGCACAGACAGGGGTCTCTACAAAAAGGCACAACCACATAAACTTGGTAATAAACATTAGTGGAGTCGCCAATCCTGTGTTAGTATGTTTGGTGCATGCATGTACGAAATAAAACCAACTTAAGGGGTGTGGTTTACCCACTTAAGTTATTGGTCATAGGCAGAAAAAGAAGTGGAGTCTTGGTGGAACAAGCTAGAATCATAAACATACTAGATAGAGAAATAGCATGCATATATAAAACAAAACTAAAACAAATAAACAAAAGTGTTGAATAGATTCAAACAACTGCAATAATCCAAACGGTGGCTCTTCGGCCCCTCTTATTGAGTGTTGGTAGGAAATGAGGATGAAACTTCAACCCTCTTGCCGAAGGGCCCCTAGAACATGGGTTCTAAGTCCCGATACAAGGATGTTTTTAGTTCCGAGCTTGCCTCGGTGCAAAGTCTCCCTCTCTCTATAGTGGTGGACAGAACTTGTTAGATGGCCAACAATTGAGTCCCCTCTATCTTCAGCTCCGAATCACACACTGTCAATATTGCTTGGGAAATTCTAGCCAGCATAACAATATGTACTCAAGTTTCTTCATCTCATGGTGGCCTTATATAGGAGAATTCAAATCTTCGTTCCCTCTCTTGGTACATTGTGGATGGTGACCCAAGAAAGGGGGATGATTCCTCTGTGTGCCACAAATATTCCATTGTATGCTCCCTTGATGTCTAAGGAGGCTTTGGTGGTTGTCCTTAGGTGCCTTCAAGTGAGGAATCATTGTCCTGGAGTGTGCTTTTTGTGGTCCTGGAAATTGAATTTCACCACTCCCAAGATTGCGCGCATTTCGGGTCATAAGGCACGTAAAGGCGCTCTTCATGAAGGATTATGCGTGCAAAAACATTTATGACTTGCTCAAATTTTATTTTTCCTCAGACCTTAGATATTTTTAAATACTTTCCAGATTCTATAATGTCTTTTAGCCCTGTAAATCCCTCTTCTTGACATTAATTAATGTCGTCTTCTTCTTGTACGATTTTCCAGTGTTAACACCCCCCTTCTCCCCATCTCTCCTTCTTTGTCTCTCTATCTCACCCCTAAATATAAAAACTCTCTCTCCATATCTCCTTTATCACTCCCTCTCTCTCTCCACTTCTCACTCTCTATGTATTTCTTCTTCCCTCCCTATATCCCCCTCCAACTCCATCTCTCTATCCCTTCCTCTCTCCTCCTCTTTCTCAGGTCCCCTCTCTCGTCCTTCCTCTCTCCCTCTCTCTCTATCTCTCTCTCTGCCCTCCAATCCTCTCACTATCTCCGTCACTCTCTCCTCCTCTCTCCCCCCTTCCATATTTATGTCTCCATCTTCCTCTCTTACCCTTTTCTACCTCTCTCACTCCTCTCCCTCTCTCTCTCTTCATTCCTCCTCTCCCCTCTCCTTGAGTTTATCCCAATCTCTCCCTTCTCACTCCCCCTATCTCTTCACCTCTATCACTCTATGTCTTTGTTCCTCTCGTCCATATATATGTAGAGTTAATATATATCATGATATATTAATGTATATTATAATATAACAAATTTAATATTGTACTAATCCAAAGTTATTAAATATAATAATATTAATATGAATATTAGATTTAATAATAATAATAATCTTTTAATGTTAATATTAGGGCTAATAAATTTTTTTTGGCATGGTATTAATAATAATTTGTCCCATAGGCTTCACCTAAATAAAACCTCTTTTTTTATTGTTCATAAATATAAAGAGTTTTATGGAGTAAATGTAAAAAGGGGTTTATTTATTTACCATGGTATTTGGCTCATAGGCTTGGTATATAATTAGGTATATAATTAGATGTTGATTTATAATGGTATTTAATATGTTTTTATATAATTGTAATGCCTCTTTATACCTCTTTTATATTGATTTATTTATTTTCCATACCTCTTTTATAAACATGGTATTTAGCCCATGGTATTAATAATATTTTTTCCTATGGTATTTGGCTTTATTTATTTACCATACCTTTGGAGTAAGTATAAAAAGAGGTGAAATATGGTTAATGAATGAGATTCGATATATTTAGACCCGACGTCGGAAGACTTGTTAGCTGTTTGGGGACACGAAGTGTCGGCGAAGAACCGGGAGCAGTATATTCCAGCATTCTGTGAAGCAGGCCTGAAAAAATAATATCCAAAAGGGGTCTAGGGAATTTCGAATGGTATAGCTCTCTTAGAAGAAAGCTTACAGAGCACTTTCAATTGTGCCTCAATGGAGGAGCGTGATCCAAGGTTTTTTCAGCAATTGACAAACCCTGGGAAGGAAGGAACCGTGCAAGCCTCGACAAACCTAGTAAACCCTCTGCTGCCAGGTATTTCCTCGATCCCATTTTTCTCTAGGGGGCTGGAAGATATAGTAGCTAGTTGTGGCATTCAGAGCACTGTAGGCCTCAAGGGTTTCTTCAGAGAGAGCCACAGATTTCAGGATCCGGGTAGAGGAGCTCATTTGGATGCTCCTAGTGCTCAACAAACCCCCCATTAGTGGCAAGGAATAAATTTCCTCGAAAATATCCTCTTCTCGTAGGGGATTGAAGTGATGGGCTCATGGCTAGAGGTAAATAAGGGTTTGTTTCAAAACCTTAGTGTCTTGCGGCAGACTTTGTTGGGACTTGCAGGGGTTCAGAAATCTAAGCCTCTAGTCGAGCAGTAGGGAAGCTGTTCAGGAACCCATAGATGTGAGGAGTTGTAGGAGGTAGCTGGGGTCGCCAGAATAAAAGAAGAAGGAGGCACTACATGAGATTCTATACAGAAATTTTCAAAAGGGTGACCTGGGTCGCCCATTCTTGAAGGACCAGATGTTATCGAAAGGCCGTTGGAGGGCGAGGAAGGTGGAAGGAGTGGGGTTGCAGGAAAAAAGAGAAAGAATACCAAGGTGATCAGAAAGAAGGAAGAGAGTCCATGTTGTGTCTTTGGATTGGGCATTCAATTTGACGAAGTAATGGAAGCAACATAAACTATTCTAGTAGGCATAGTTAGAGGAAGGAAATAATATATCAATTACATCTCAGACTGGGCAACCTCGACATGGGTGGATGCCCCTGGGAGTTCTACGGAAATCAAAAGTTTAGCTCGAGGTTGGTTTATGATCAACTTTGAGAAAAAGGAGCATCTAGAATGGGTAATAGAACAAAACTGGAATTTCGGGAAAAGACCTATTCTATTCAGGAAATGAATGTCGTTGTTTGATGCACATAGGGAAAAATTTGAAGAAACTCCAGTATGGCTTAAGCTTTTGGGGTTACCAATCCCCTTTTGGATGGATTCGGCTTTCAGATCTATTGGGAACACTCTGAGGCAGTTCCTAGAAGAAGATCAGTCTTTCCAATAGACTAAGGACTTGAGTGCTGCCAAAATCTTGGTCAATCTAAACCCAAAAGAAGGACTAACAGAAGAAATGCACCTCAAATATAAGGAATTAGAGTTCACTCGGACACTAGACTATGAACACATGCCCTTTCGGTGCCACTGATGTCATAAATATGGACATCTGGCAAAGTATCGTCCGCTTGGGCACCGAAGGAGAAGTAAACATAAAAGGATAAACCGAGGGCCATTTAGGCCCTCGGTTACAGAGGAGCTCAAAGCATATGAGGGGGAGATGATGGAAGGGGTTGAAGGACCAGGCAACAACCTGATAGAAACAACTCCTACTGAACAAATGGCCTAGAAAAAAATTCCTATAGCAATGGAGCAAGATCCAAAGTGGCCTCCAGCATCCTCTCCCTTCTATGAAGCTGAGATTACGACATATTTTCAGGAGGGTATGATACTGGACTCTTCTTCCCCACTTTTCTCCTCTTTATGTACTTCTGTTTTTGCTAGTTCAAGGTCTGGTCCTTCCAGGCCATCTCAAATGGAATCTATAAAAATGCACCATGTTATAAAGTCTTTGGATAGTATCATAACCTCCATCATTGATATCCCCTTGGAAGCCCCCTTTGTACCAGGACATGGATCACCCCCTCCTCAGCCCTGTATCCTTGAAAAACCCCCATGTAATTTAATATCTTTGATGAAGAAGCCCATGATGGAGGAGGTAATTGGAGGTTTGGAGTCTAATCCAATTTTGGTAGGCCCTATAAAGATGATGGGTAGGAAATCCAATCTCTCCAAGGCATAGGTTAGGGCCAAAATTGACATTGCAGATGGGAAGCAGCGTTCCCTATCTGGGGTGCTTAGAGCAACACATACCCCCTCCCTGGGTTATCGATGATCATCCTCTCTTTCAATTGCAGGAGTTTTGCTAGTCAACCCAAAAAACTATCACTTAGGGCTTTGATGAAGTCGTACGAGCTAGAGGTCCTTATGTTACAGGAGACCTTGGGGATGGGGGAAGAAGTGGTTGGAACATTGTCTAGGATGTTCCCGGGGTGGACTTTTCAGACCCTGCATGCTCTTGGAAGGTCTGGGGGTTTGGCGATGGGCATAAAATATGGAAGGGTGAAGGAAATCTCCTCTTGGGGCTTTGAAAATTCTTTAACCATGGAGGTCTATTCAAATGATCTCTGTCACCCTCTTCTACTTTTAAATTTTTATGGCCCCTGTATGGATAGGGTGTTGCACTGGAACAAACTCTTTGCAAATTCCTGCATGAAAAACCCCAATCTCATTCTGGGAGGAGACCTAAATTTTTCCTTGGGGATATCTAAGTCTTGGGGCCCTTCTACTTGTGCAGACCCCCTCACTGATTTTTTTCCTCAACAAGCTGGTATCCTCTCACCTGGTTGATGAAAACCTGATCAAACCCAGGCCTACTTGGAGGAACAAAAGAATTGGTGAGGATAGGGTGGAAAAGAAGCTGGATCGTTTCCTCCTTAATGAAGAGTTGGTTTCCAAATCCTTTGTTTTTAGGCATTGAGTTGGGGAAGGGGACATATATGACCACCTGCCCATGCTCCTAGAGGTCAAAGGTCCTTATAAGAAATCGGGGGCACCCTTCAAGTTCAACTCTTCCTGGCTCAAAGATGAATCTTTCAACCTTTTGTTCCATGATACCTAGAGGAAGGGAGGGATGGATGAGCTAGGTAGTATGAGCTTGCTATTTATGGAGAACCTAGAGAGAATTAAAAAGCTACACTGGAATGGGAAAAGGCCAAAAAAATCAAGGAGGAGGAATATTTACGGAAGATAAATGAAGAACTTGACTTCCTTGAAAGACCAGAGGGTGCGGGTTATGCCTCCATTGAATCGAGAGACATAGTAAAGAGTCTTGAAACATCAAGAAAAAAAAATTTACTGGAAAGGGAAGAAAGTTGGCAACTCAAAAGCAGGGCCATTTGGTTGACAGTAGGGGATGAAAATATGAATTTTTCCCAGAACTATGCCAAAGGAAGGAAAAATATTAATACTATTTGGGGGATGTAGACGGAGAAAGGAAGTACTATACGATATTTCGAGGACTTATCTTCTTTGGGAGTTAAGCATTTCAAAACCCTTTTCAAAGCCCCTATAGAGGCTTCTATATCAGAAGTGATCAGGGTAGCTCAGTTTTTTCCCAGATATATAGAAGAAGAAGGGAATGGCAATATAATGGAGCCTGTATCGAAAGAGGAGGTGGAAGGGATCCTCAAGGAAATGCAGAAGGATAAGAGCCCAGGGCCTGATGAATGGACGGTGGAATTCTTTCAACATTTCTTCGAATATTTGGGAGAGGACCTGCTAGTAGTGGTTGAAGAGTCAAGGCACACGGGTACCATCTATTTCAACTCAAATTTCCTCGCCCTCATCCCCAAGAAAGAGGATCTTAAATCCTTCGATGATTTCAGACCTATCTCGCTTTTTTCCTGAATATATAAAATCATTTCTAAGGTGATAGCAACCCATCTAAAACCTTTACTCTCTTGAAACATATCTTTGGAACAATTCAGCTTCCTGGATGGAAGGAAAATACATGAGGCAGTAGCGGTGGCACAAGAAACTATTCACAGTATGAAAAGAAGCCGGAAAAAAGGAGCCATTGTAAAAATTGATCTTTCCAAGGCATATGAAAAAATCAGTTGGATGTATCTCCGTCTACTCCAGACTCATCTTAGATTCAGGATTGACTTCATCAACTGGGTGATGGGGTGTATTACATCCACCAGTATTGCCATCTTGATCAATGGGGCTGCTACCCCCTTTTTTCAAATCCAAAGAGGCCTTCGTCAGGGATGCCCTTTATCCCCCCTCCTCTTCCTACTGGCTATGGAAGGGCTCAATCTGATGATTCATGATGCAAAAATAAGGGGAGAGTTAAAAGGCATTGAGGTATTTGTCAACCTCTCCATAAACCACCTGCTCTTTGTAGATGATATTCTCTTGTTCAGTAACGAAATCATAGAAGAAATCTGATGGATCAAAGAGGTGTTGGACCTCTTCTTAAAGGCTACTGTCTTAAGCATAAACAATCAGAAATCCTCCATTACCATGGAAGGCCTATCCTGAGCCGAAGTGGGTAGAATCTCAGATGTGTTTCTGTTTGAAGTAAAATCCCTACATGATAGTTTCAAATATCTGGGTTTCCATCTAAGCCGGAATCTTATCAAATATAGGATTGGCACTGGTTGTGGCAAAAATTGAGTCAAGGATGAAGCACTAGAGTTTTAAATGGCTCTCTCGAGTAGGGAGGTTGGTGTTGCTCAAATCCATTGCTATGGCCATACCGGTGTACTGGGAAACCCTTTCATGGGTACCAAAAAGCATATTTTCTTCTATCAACAAACTCTGCAGTAGGTTTTTATGGTCGGGGTTAAAGGCGGAATAAGTAATGCCATGGGTGGTATGGGAGAAAATAGTGCGACCAAAGGCCTGGGGAGGTTGGGGAATCAAGGAGCTCCCTTCTTTCACCATCTCTTTGGAAGAAAAATTGGGTTGGAGATTCATCACTTTAGAAAATCTTTGGTCGTTATTAATAAAAAGGAAATACATCGACTCGATGCCAATAAATTAATGGTTGTGTATCCCCTCTAAGAAATTTAAAAATTCTTCGATTATCTGGAAAGAAACACTGGCATCGGTCAATATCACTGAATAGAGATTGGCTTGGCATGTTGGGGATGGTGCTCAAGTAAGGCTGGGTCGTGATCCATGGGTGGGGTGCAATGAGGGCTACACTCTCTCCAAAGAACTAATTGAGCATCTGGATCATCGAGGCTTCAACACTCTAAGCCATATCACCTAGCATGGTCAGACAACTATGTGGAGACAAGCATGGATGACAGGAGAGGCCCTTCAGCTTGAAGACAGGTGGAAATAGGAGTGGCAGGGGTTCATCAGTGAGTTACACAGGTCAAATGTCAGAATTCAGGAGAGGCTGGATGAGCTTATATGGGTTCACTCCCTCTCGGGTCAATACACACCGAAATTCGGCTAAAAATGGCTAAATTCTCAGAAGGGCTAGGAGGAGCAGGAGTGGCGGTTTAAATATCTATGGGAAGTAAAAGGTTCGACGAAATCAAAACTGTTTTTCTGGTGTATTCTATAGAGCAAAGTTTTTTCCTGGGATTTCCTACAATAAAGGGGCAAGATTGGACCTAGTTGGTGCTCTTTGTGCAAATCTAGCCAAGAGTCTGTACACCATATGTTTCTCACATGCACATTTAATATCAATCTCTAGACCAAAACCTTGAGGCTCCTTAAGTTTACTCAGAAATGGGAAGGTCAAACTATCTTGGAAGCATGACAGAGATGGTGGAAGGAATCACCAAACGACAGGGTGAGGAACATCCCTCACATTATAGCCTGGGAACCTAAATTGCAAGAAATTGAGTCATTTTTCAAGGAGTCATGTTTCCCATCAACCTAATAGCTGTGGAAGGGGTATCTATTTTTGAATTCATTCCCATCCCATCGGAATCCCAACATGTCAGAGTTATACAAGTGGAAGAAATCAGGGGAGACATCCCGTGGGCATATTTTGATGGGGCATATGACCCACAAAACAGGTGTCGAGCAGGCCTTTCCATACACCTTCCCTCTGGGAAAGTGTACAAAGCTTCGATTGGTCTTGGGCCTGATACAAATAACTTTGTAGAACTTAAAGCTCTTCATCTCCTTATGTGTTGCCTCTCCTCTTTTGAGCTGAGAGAAGCCCAGATTTTTGGCGACTCTATGAACATCATAAAATGGTTTAATGGATCTCAAAGATGCCTAAATTACATTCTGACTCCTTTATTAGATGAGGTCCTGGTTTTAAAATCCTATTTTAATCAAATTTATGTTTGTCACATTTACAGGGAACGAAACTGTGAATCAGATCTCCTATCTAACGAGGGTGTTTAGAAAGATATGGGGCTCTGGGTAGCAAAAGAGGTTGATGGAGAGTTGGTTCGAATCATTGAACAACCTCCTTTCGCCCACTAAAATCTTACATACATTTTACTTTTACTTTTTTTTTCTTATTTAGCATGGAAACTGTCTCAAACTATTGTTTTGAACATTTTTATATATTTTCACAACAACACTGAACCTTACTCTGAAAATCCCACCATCTCTATTTCGGATTGTTTTCCTCTTAAGAGGAGATCCGGGAGATGGGTGCAATCCTTTTTCTTTTGTTTTTTTTGGACTGTAAAACTTGAAATCTAGGAAGGTGTCTACCATCCAGGTTTTGTTTTGTGGGAATGAAATAGCAACAGGTCTGTTTTCACCCATGTTTTGGGTGTTTTTTCCTAATGTTATGGAAGCCCAAGGGCTGGAAGTAGATTCTCTTCATATGAATTTTTTTTGAAAAGGTTGGGAGGAACGGTCAAAAACTTCTTCCTCCTAATCAACCGCAACTCCATCGTTTTTTCCTTTCTTAAAAAAGGGAGATTTTCCTTTCTTAAAAAAGAGAGAAAACATGTAGTTCATCGAATTCCATGCGCATGTACTTTGTAACCTTCTATATACTCAATAAAATGTTCGATTTTTTCTTTGGAAAAAAAGTATAAAAAAGGTTTTGCTTATTTGCCATACCTCTCATTTATTTATATTTTTAATTATTTATCATACCTAAACCTCTTTATATTTTAAATTTATATTATGTTTATACATAATAATAATTAGGTTTATTTTTAAATAGGACCTACATTAGATCAAAAAATGTTAAATTTTAAACATTACATTTACTTTTACATGTTTACGTGAGATCTACCCCATACTGGGTTGTGGAGATAATGCATAGTTATATTTTAATAATTAATATTAGCCTATTAATAAGGTTTAAAAGTTATATATAATATAAAGAATCAATTTATATATGATTTAAGATTCAAGTTAATGTTTTGGGCGACATTGGTGAAAATTATTTTTATTATTTTTTTAGGACGTGATATATTTAACTGGGTCATACTAGACTATAGAATGAGCCTCTCAGCACAAAGATATCAAACAAGCATAGATCCATATAAATCACAGATCTAACATGAGCCGACAGGGATCAAATTTCTTTTGTTGCAAACTTATTTTAAAATACAAAAAATAATGTGTAATTTTTTACTGTTTAAATTGCATTTTTGAATGTTATTGAGACTACATAACATGTGTATTGAGCCATTTATATTAATTCATATTAAAATATTTTATCCATAACTTACATTGGATATTTTACACAAAAATATATATTTTTAACATATATATAAAGTTGATATCACATATTAAAATATTTTTGAAAAGCATAAGGTTTAAACATCTTACTCACATATTTTTTTTTTACTTCTAATTACTTTACATGATATTGGGTCACATGGACAACTAATTAAAAATGCATAACATATATTTTTTCATTTTTATTATAGCCCACATTGCTTTTCTATTTAGAGAATATTTATTTTTATTTTAAGAGGGATGAACATACTTACACAAAGCTTCGATTGGTCTTGGGCTTGGTACAAATAACTTTGCAAAACTTAAAGCTCTTCATCTCCTTCTGTGTTGGCTCTCCTCTTTTGAGCTGGGAGAAGCCCAGATTTTTGGCAACTCTATGAACATCATAAAATGGTTTAATGGATCTCAAAGATGGCTAAATTACATTCTGACTCCTTTTTTAGATGAGGTCCTGGTTTTAAAATCCTATTTTAATCAAATTTTTGCCTATCAACGTTTGCTGGTGAACCAAAACATGAAGTGCATCTATCTAAGGAGGGTGGTGTCGAACAAACATAGGGGTTTGTTGATCCTGCAATGGGTATGTATTTACTCTTAATTATCATCCTTTTCTCCTCTTCTTCATCCATTTTTGTGTCAACACAATAATATCATGAATGGATTTGATAAAGAATGATTGAAATAGTCCTAATATGGTTTAGCCATTCAAACTAATTTCCAATATTGTTATGATGAAAATAACAAGAAATCATAGTTGTTCCCAAAAAAGGAACAACAGATCTAATCAGCAAAGAAGGCACGATAACGACGGTCAAATCAAAAACCAAATCCGTGAGAACGACCAACTATCTAAAGATAGTAACTGTCAGAATCCCTCAAGATACCTCGATCTTGAGGATTGCATTTTCCTTTCTTTAGCTATAAAAGAATGAGCAAAATACAAAAACAGGAGAGATTTAGCTATGACATGAGTGAGAATGTAAATCGATTGTATTACATACCGTATTATGTATCTTTCATTTACGTATCATTTGTGTAAATGATCGAACATAGTTCGAAAGACAAATTTATATTGTAATGAATACGATGATTAATAAATAAGTTACGTTGTTGTTCATTCACCTTATTCGTATAACCAAGCAAAGGTTTTCTCGTGGCCAAGGGCCCGATCTCTAGTGAATTTTGTCGCTATTCTTTGGGATATACCTTTCCATTTACCCAAGCATATTATGATTTTCTCGCTTTATAGTGAATTGCCTTTGATAATTTGGATCTATGTATTTATTCTTCGCATGCACACATTTAGTTTATTGATTTGTTTGTTAAATGAATTAGTTTTGATTATTTAAAGCACAAATTTCTCATTATTTCCATTTACTTTCCTTTTGTCGATTTTTTAGATCCAACCGAAAGAGCTTCCGCCATCGTTTATGCTCTCGATTGATTAATCATTCGACTCAAAGAATGAATCATAGTTTTAGATTATACGACAGATGAATCTTAAACTTCAAATTTATGATCGTATCCGTATTCAACGATTGGTTTTTAATTGCTACTTTCCCCTTTTATATGAACACTCGCACATATTGTGTACATACTTGAGATAAAAGGACTTACCTCGGTTGATAATTAATGAGAGGCAATTAGGAGTTTTTAAAGACACCTCTTAGCACCCAACATTTTGGTTTCATTACCGAGGGAGTGTTGCCACTTTGTAAAGAGTAATGTATGATTGATGTCTTTTTCTCGAGGGAGAATTTGGGTATTAAAAACGAAGGTAAGAACCTCGCGTAACAAACAAGTAACATGCTCGTTTACCCGCTCGCTTAGGGACTATGAGTTTAAGATAGGAATGAATGTTTGTATTTTTTGTACGAATGACTAAGAAATTGACAAAGACAAATTCTTCTCCTAAACTGGGAATCAGGATCGATGACCCTTGGACGATCAAATTTTATCGAAGAAATTTTAAGAAAAGCTAAGTCGCAGTCATCAATAAGGACTTCGAATTATTGCTTCCAAATGTTCTATTTACCAAACTTCGAATCACCATTTTTAGCTAATGCCGTATCTACAAGAAAAACCGAAGGACCGAGCGTATTTTTCAAGATACCGAGAACGCAAGACAAGCTGTTCCTTCACAAGAAGGAAATTTCGCAACCTCCATGAAGGAGAGAGCAACAAGCAGCTCGAAATCGAATTACTACGTAATCCCAGATCTCCCGAAATAGTGGATCGAGCAGAGGATACCCGCCTTCCGTATCAGTAGTACCGTTAAAACTTTTCAGCTCGTGGAAATCCTAGGAAAAACTTCCGCCCTCCGGGAGATCCTCGAAGGATATTGGCATATTTTTGACCAAATGGCTCATAACCAAGAAACTCAAATCTCTACATTGCAATACCCTATTTTTGGACACAATGTCATCGTTCCCATGAAGGCTATCCCATTACAAAACATTCCTACCTTTCTGCGTCAACTTCGAAGATCCCGATGCATTTCTTTTTGAATTTGATGTCTTATGTAGGTTATGATTACACTACCGACCTCAAAAGCCGAAGCTATTCCCCTCTACTTTGAAGGGAGAAGTTTCGTGTTGGTTCATGGGACTCGTTGGAGGCACCATCAATGATTGGGACCAAATGAAAACATCTTTCCTTAAAATACCAAGGTTATCGTTAATTCAGAGAACTAAAAGATGAAATCTTTCAAATGGTAGCCAAGCCTAGCAAGACTTTGGAAGAATATGTAGAATGTTTCCAATATAATCTGCAAAGATCTCCTTACACAAATTTTCCCGATAATGTTTTAAAAACCACGATGATAAAAGGTATGAAAGACCAATGGTAGAGACACTAAATATACCGGCAAAGGTGATATTTATCAAGAAAATTATAACGATATTGTGATTTGTGCATCAAGTGTTCCAGGGTAGTTCAAGGCTGAACCAGTCGATGTGATGCAAACCTTGACAACAAAAGCTTCAGGAGAAAGCGTTACACGAAGAGAAATCGACAATTTGTTGGAGGATTTCAAGATTGGATATCCTAGACCCTCACAACACAATTAGACAAGTGCAAGCTAAGAAAATCGTGCTATAGTAGAACAAAACTCGCTATTTTTCTCACTTCGCGTAAAAAATCATGCTCATAAAGAATTCTAGATATGGTACGAATATGCACCATATGCATCAAAGAGCGCACCAAAAGATACCCATCACTTCAGATTAAAAGTGCCTTCAAGGAAGCGAAGAAGAAGTGGAACCGTTGTTGTCAATGGCAAGAACACAGACAGTATGCCTAATAATACATCTTCTTTCCTCCTCAATATAATTCTCAACAATATTTAGGGTAGCCATTGCGTAATCAACCACATTTTTCGCCACCCCAAGCATTTTTTATGCCATCATGGCCTAATTAGTCAAATTCAAATAACAATAGTTGGCTGAATTTCTACCCACTACCATTCGCGTAACAACCCTTATTCTTCCTAATGGTCCCCTTCCACTTTTCACAAAATCGAATCGGTAATAAAAATTGGCAAAGAGCCGCAAACCACCCCATGGGAACAATCCTCCGCTCTCAACCAACTTTACCAAAGACTCATACGTTGCAAAGAAAACTCTCAATCTAATATACGACCACAGCCTTCTAGCTCAACCCAACCCAAATCAAAATAACAAACCAGCTCATCAATACAAATCATCAAGGTCCGGACCCCGAAAATGAGTTGAAAGGATGTAACGAACTTGGGTTAAGATTCAGGACGCATAATCACTCTAGATAAGGATAAAGATTTGCAACCTCGAAGAACCTCACACAAATGAGCCTCGATCAAGAGGATCAACAAATAAAACAAGGGGAAGATATAGTCGTATTAAAATCCCGAACAAATCATAACCACTTCCCCCATTCCCGTAACATTGTCGATACCACGCCCGATTGAATCTCCCCGACTTTGATCTCTCGGGTGAACCGAAGAATATTTGTATAAAAATCCTCTCCTCCGTGCTATCCAAGACATTCCAATATATGCCAAAACTATCAAAGAATTGTGTATAAATAAGTCTCATGAGAAAACAAAAATAAACCCTATTGTCCATGTTGTTGGGACTTTGTCTAACTTCATATTAGGGGAGAGAAACTCCGTAAAATATGAGGATCTTGGAAACCCCATTGTCACAGCCGTACAAATGGTCGTTTTTTCCAATGCTTGTTGACTTAGGGTAGCCATTAATATTATTACAACTACAACTTCAGAAATTCTGCATCACAGCCTGGGAACCAACAACTACCTTACTAGAGCTAACTAATCAATCAATCATTAGACCAAGTGACACATGATATGATAGTCTCCGTAGACACTTGAGAATACCCTACAGTATTTTGATTATAAACCCTAGGAACCAACAAGATGGACATCCTTTAATATTAAGAAGGCTTTGGCTAGCGACCGTTGATGCTTATATCGCCTTCCTGGGATAGGCAATATGACTATAACTAGAATGATGAAAATTTAGCTTTATACCCTCCTCGCTTAGCCAAGCTCCTCGACTATTATAAGAACCGTAGAAGAAAACTCGCAACATACTACATAAAATATTCGTCACCATTAATTTTGGTGTAGATGCCCTTGAATTCAAAAACGAAAATCGAAGACGATGTTATTAATACTTTTATCAATCATCCTACCACAAAACATCAAGTTTGAAATGCCACATGATTGAAGCAGCCCCGACAACGAAATTGAAGAAGATCCCCAAGAGAACTAATGACCAAACAATACCAACTACCACCGTTTATAATATCAAACCTATCGAAATTGAGCCGTGGAAGATCCTAAACTTTAACAAAGAATATGGGTGATGGACCAAAGAATAGAAACTTACTCAAGTTCTTAGGAAAAATAAAGAGGCTTTTGCTTGACTACTCGTATATGAAAGGGATTGACCCCCGCCCATGCATGCATCACATCTTACACCGAGAAGGATGCAAAAACCATCCGACAACCTCAACAGATTAAACCCTCACCTAAAAGACATCGTTAAAGAAGAACTTCAAAAACTATTAGATGTGAATTTTATCTATCCCATATCCGACAAGTATGGTTTCTCCATTATTTGTGGTTCCCAAAAAGAATGGGAAATGGTGAATATGCATTGACTATAGAGAACTCAATAGCAAAGCAAAAACACTACTTTCCCTTCCATTTATTGACTGTGTCCTAGATACACCGGCAGGAAGAAATTTTTCTTCTTGGATGGCTTCAAGGCAATCAAATTTAGATTGCTCCTAAAGACTAGATAAGACCACCTTTATCATGGGGGAACATTCTCTTACGTATTACCTTTTGATTGTGTAACGCACTGCCACATTCCAAAGAGCCATACCGCATTTTTGCAGACTTGATAAATGAAGGATTAAGTATACATGATGATTTCACACCCTATGGAGATGACTTTGAGCAAGCATTGGCGTACATTGGAAAAAGTTTTTGAAACGATGTATCGTTACCAAATTTTTATGTTTAAGTCATGAAAAGTGCCATATGATGATGACAAGGCCCGATTCGGGTCATTACACTTCCCGCAGGGCCGGAATTCAAGCAGATCCGGCGAAATAAAGGCAATTCTTTTACAAGCTACCGCACTCAAACAAACAGGTACGTATTTTTGGGACTTAAGATGACGATTTTATCGAAGAATTTTTGATACATCATCGTACCATTATATGCCTTAGCAGAAACAACAGAAAAAAATATCATGACGGACAACGTGACATTGCCTTTACAATATTTAAAATAATTAGTATCAACAATACCCATTATGAGGACCAAACCTATGATATACCATTCCAAATTTCATCAAATGCATCGACACAAACATCGAGCAGCTTCTTGCCAAGAAGAAGAAATAAACCCTATGCTATATATTACATTAGCAAAAACTTAACCCCTTTCCGAATTGAATTACACAAAGAAGGAGAAGGATTTTTTAGCTATTATTTATGCTATTAACAAATTCGTATATTATATAATCGGATACCCTATAATTCTCGCATACGGACCACTCGCTATTAAATACTTAGCTAATCAACCTATTATGAACTAAGAGTGACACGTTGGTCGTTACGTGTGAATTTGATATAACTATAAGGGATCGAATTGTGTGGAAGGAAAACTCGTTGTTGATTTCTCTCCCGAGTGCCAAGAACAAGATGATGCACAAGACTAGAAGACCAGCTTCCGATGAAAACCTATTTGTTGTAACCGTAAAAACACCATGGTATGATACAAATTTTTTACAATGGGAAAACCGTCAAACATCCGACACCCGCAGAAAGGAAATCCATAAGACATCGCAAGATTCTGCTTCTCCTAGATTGGAGGATATCTTTTTTGCCATAGGGGTCGATATGCACATCCGCATGTGTATCAAGGAAGATGAAATTTATGATATCTTAAAAGCCTACCATGATGGACTATGCTAAGGACATTTTGCAACCGTGAATCGGACATAAAATTTTACAAATGGGCTACTACTCTGCCCACGATTTTTAAGGATACTAAGAAATTTGTTTAGGCCTACTACAACAAGCCAAAGGACACGCTTCTACCATTCGATGAGATGCCCCCTCGCATCCACAACTGGCCATAGAACCTTTGAGCATTGGGCATTAGGATTTTTTTAAATAATCAACCCATCATGCAACCATAAATCATATATATTTGTCACAATGTACGTAACTAATTGGGCAGGAAGTGAGCATTACCTAGAGCCACAATAAACCCAGATACACTTTTAAATTTTTTCACGATATGGATTACCCGCAGAAGTAATCACCGATGGAGGGTCGACCGTAGGCCACAAGATTGCCGCTACGTTGAAAATCATCATTTTATTCAAGGTAATTATTTCCTATATCACCCGCAAGAAAACGTAGAAAGCACCAAAAAGTAATTGAAGCTATTCTAACAAAGACAATCTCATCACACAAGAGATTGGGGCCAATGACCCAAAGCTTATGGGCATATCGTACAACTTAGAGGAATACCACCGGATACCTCCCATAAACCGGTATTTGGTAAGGAACCTATTTTTCCCATAGAATTTGGAGAGACAAACACTAAGGAAAGCCTGTGAAGTGGGATTGGATTTAATCAAGCTCAGGATTAACGATTGCAACAAATAAATGAATTATATAAAATATGAAAGCCATTTAATATTGCACTCATTCAACAACAAAGAGCCAATGGCACGATTGATCAAGAAAAAGAAATTTCATGAAGGCGACCGGGAACTTCTCTACGATTCGGTTTCAAGACTGAAAATCGCGTACCAGGTGGTTAGGTCCCTATGAAATAAAGGCAAGACATGATAATGGCAATTTTACGTTAACCACCATTAATGGGTCTTATCGTTCCTTTAAAGAAAATGGGCATCGTAGGTACTTACCAAAAAACCTCTCATAAGAGAATTTTTTGTCAACATATACGTAAGGATTCCACCATGAATGATCATATATATCCTTGCTGATAGCCTTCACCTTGTAGAAATTCATTTCTTGATTCAATTTTCAGGAATAGGATCGCTTCATTTGTTTTCTCGCTCATTTTGTTGTTCCCTCTTCTAACACTTTTTGATTTTTTTGTTCCCTTTTCGAAAACAACACTTTTTATTTTGTCGTTCTCTAAATACTTTTGATTTTGTTGTTCCTTTTCGAAAACAACACTTTTTTATTTTGTTGCTCCCTTTCAAAACAATACTTTTTATTTTTGTTGTTCCCCTTTTCTAACACTTTTTTATTTTGTTGTTCCCTTTCTAACAACACTTTTTGGTTTGTTGTTCCCTTTTCAAACATCATTTTTTGATTTTGTCGTTTCCCTTTGAAACATCACTTTCTTTGATTTTTTCATTCCCTTTCTCGAAACAACACTTTTTATTTTCTATTCTTCTCGAACACTTTTTGATTTTGTTGTTCCCTTTTCTAACAACACTTTTTTATTTTGCTGTTTCTTTCGAACAACACTTTTTGATTTTGGTCGTTCCCTTTCTATCAACACTTTTTTGGTTTTTTTGTTCCTTCGAACAACACTTTTTGGTTTTGTTGTTCCCCTTCTAACAACACTTTTTGATTTTGTTGTTCCCTCTTCTAATGTAACTTTTGGTTTTGCTATTCCTTCTAACAACACTTTTTGATTTTGTTGTTCCTTTTTAATAGCACTTTTTGGTTTAGTTGTTCTCTTCTAACAACACTTTTATTTTGTTGTCTCTTCTAACATCACCTTTTTGTTTTTTGTTTTTCTCGTATTTTTTTTGTTTTTTCTCGTAGAAGTGTTTTTACTAGCACCCTTGTTATATATTTTCCAACACTTCTAGTTCATCTTTTCAAACTTTCATTTCTTTGATTCCTTTATAGCTTCAAAAGAGAAGTACTCTTCTATGAGGATAAAGACATGGATTTTATTAAAGTAGGTGAGTATTTTTTACATTAAGGATTTTGATAAAGACAACTTTTTGATGATAGGCTTACAACAATTGAAAGGGACACAATTATTTATATTTTACTTTACTATACCGATTTCTAACGTATATGATATTGATCGATCTTCTTTACTATGTCGTGTTCTACTTTTCCCATAATTTCCGTTTATTATCAATGGGATTATGGTTATAATTTTTTTCTTATTATTGATATGTTTCAATCTCTACACCATCCTACCTTATGAGCATCGAGCCTCCCTCTATTTATCATAAAATAAAATAAATAAATAAATAAATAAATAAATATATATATATATATATATATATAATGGCAACTAATCTACGTGCGCAGGATGGGGGTTTCAATAAAGATCCACCACCATGTTCATAAGGGGATGTAGTAATGTGACATTCCCATTATGGCCACCACAATTTGCTATGATCCATTGGATAGCTTAAAATATCCTCGGGAACAGAGGTCTCATCACGAGCCGGCTCGCCACTTTTGCTACTTCCCAATGAATGGCAAGGTGGTTATATGGTTACTTATGCTGTGCCATTAATCGGTCTCTTCCGTAGAAACAACAAAATGTTTTCAATTATAAATTGAGGATCTCCGGCTCACATGGGTTAAAAAGCAACTTCTCGAGGTTATGGATGTTCATATGTTATGTTTGCTTCATGGCATTGAAGTTCTATTTCCACAATAAATAACTTCTTATAATAACCTCTTCCCATTTATCTTTTTTTCGAAAGAATATTTCTCTAAATACTCCCCTACTCAACCTCTATATGGCGCACGCATTTATGTTTTTACTCAACCATATCATACACTTAATATCGTAGAAAATCCATTTTTTTATATTGTTATTCCTTCCTATCACTTAACTTATCATCAACTAAAGCTTCTATCTCTTATCATTTATTATCATTATTAATACGATTTGACTATATCCATATTTCTTATTGGTTCCGTTTGTCTATTTATTGACTGTTCCGTTTATATCGTATTCTCATCCTTACATCCGTCGAAATCACCATTTCCCGTCTACTTACGAAGGTGACCTCTCATTTTGTGAGGGGGAGAAGACTTCCATTATGCACATGCGTTGTCATCTTTTTATTAACTAACACGATATCCCATGATTATGCGACATGTTAGAATTTAACAACATCAACTATACTTAGTTGTTTCAAATTTTGTTCTATCGCTCTAAGTATCGTTGTGCTATTGTGTTTTTCAAATACAATAGTTTTTCAATATTGTTGTTTGTCGAATTGTTGTGCTTTCCCGTATTACCATGTTTTTCGCATTGCCATGCTTTTCCACATTTCCTCGAATTCTCTCGATTACATCCATCCTTTGCAAAGAACGCGAAACACTATGGGTGGTAATACAAGGCGCCGTGAACCCTTAATACTAGAAGTCTCCGACAGAGCAAAAGAAATTTCGATTCGAGCAGATGGATATCCTATCTTACAAGGTTTCAACCCCCAAATGAAGAAATTGCTATTGATTTTCTACGTAATTTAACATGGAACGATGGTAAAAGGCGTAAAGATTACAAGCATACGTCGTAATAGCTTAAGTAACCGGTCAGTTTACAGTAAGGCACCACATAGGCACAAAACAGTATCGACACAAGATGCGATGGAGACCTTTAAGGACGAAGGTGAACAACCGGTCGTAAGGACAAAGGATTTCAACCGCTCTCTCGCGAACCATGGGAGGGAACTAGCAAGCATCATTCCGTAAATAAATTACCTGGGTGATGGATGTCGTGATGTGGTAAGGCCATGCCAACTCAAACCTCTAAATTGTTCTAAAGCAAAAAACATTACCATTAAATTGCCATCCCTTTAAATTATTTACTACACGACACTCGCTACTAGGATAAGACTAAGCCAGGTACTCGAAATGCTGGTAAGTCACCACGGATCGATTAGAATGATCATTAGTCATAGCCCAGTCCAATATGATCGACTTGGGATGGTCTCATTATAGCCCTAGAAAGCACATAAGCATGTGATTCAATGGAAATTAAAATTGCGGAATCAATTCAGCAAAACTCGTCTCAAAAAGAAAAAGGATTAAGCCCATCCAAAGGTCAAACTCACAAACGAGGAGGTCTATAAGAATCACTGAAGGAGAACAGAACTAAAGCGACCAACTCCGTGCAAACATCCACCCCAGTTAGGGTAGGGATTCTCGAGTCCGAACAAGAGACACCAAAATTTCCGCAGGAAGACGAAGAGGAAGTTAAGAACTAGAACAAGGAGAAGAATTAGAGCTAGAATCAACAAGAAGCACCAGGTCGCAGGAAGCATGTAACTAGAAGAAGAGCCCGTGGAAGAGGCTGAGCCAAAATCGCAGCCCGAAGAACAAGAACAAGAACAAGATTATGAATTGGAAGTTGAAGTTGGATCGCATTTTGGAGGTGAATAGTCGAGGTCCTAAGCAACATCGACATGTATACATGCAACTTGTAAGACCTTGGTCTTCTATCACATTGTAAACACAAGCCCGAGGACTCGGGCACATAGAAACTCCTCCATCACAAGAGGCCGCAAACACAAAAATTGGCACAGAATCGATAACCAAATTGCACAATTTTGTTAAGCTGTGAAGACCTGATGCATCCGTAGATATAGACATTGGTCACAGAATCAATAACCGCCGTGCAATACATTTTTGAACAAAACCTCGAGGGCTAACAAGCAACAAGAAAAAGTTGATAAACTTGTTAAAGGCACAGATGCTCCTCGAAAGAACTTCAGAGCCGGGAAAAACTTAAGAAGTTACAAAAACAATACCGAAACCCTCCAAAAGATGTTAAAAGGTTATGACGAAAATAAAAAAATATAAAACACAGAGCACCACACTCCGACGTGACTTCGTAGCAACACAAATAGTAAAGGCAAGAACAAATTACAACTCAAAACAGAACTTGCCTCCAATAGCCAATTGCTACCCGTATTGATTGGTATGGACACTTGGTGAATGCAATAGCTCAACGGAGGGTTTGCCTCTCCAAAATAAGCAAATACAAACTCGAAAAGGTACTCTTTCACGCATTGGCAATCTCCAAACAAGAGAATAAATCCGAGAAGAACCCTATTGTTTTAAAGCTTCGGTGACATTCAGTCATAGCCCGCCTTGCTTCTATAACAACACCAACAAGACGCCCCCGCAACAACATCGAAGTTACATAAACAATTGAGAGACTAACCCTAAAGCAGAATGAGGCTTCTTGGGATAAGGTTAGACAAGAAGAAGAAAATTGGAGAAGATGAAGGCCAAATTGAACAATGTTAGGGAGCAGCTTGACACCGTTTGTTCATCGTATTCCTCGATGTCTTGACCTCGTCAATCTCCTCGCCAAGAACTATGCCTTGTTCTTGTTAGAATGCTACTTATTGTTGAAAATTAAAGTTGTTAGAGCCGGGTCGTACCAATTATGGATAATTTTAAGGATGGAAAATTATCTTCAAGTTTAAAAAATCGCTTAATCTCACTAGTCCCTAATATGCAAACTATAAAATGTTTATTGATGTATTTGAAAGTATTCAAATTTATAATGATATTATACATATCGTCTATATAATGTTGGCGGTATTTTTAACATGAAATACCTTATATTGTAAAATTTGGGTGAATCGTTTTATAAAAAAATGGAAATTAGCGAATCTTTTTTTGGAAAAACCATGGAAAATTAAATTTCCACCTCGCGAATATTAGCCCCTAAAATCTTAAGGCAAACGTTAATTGAGTTGGAAACAATAGAGGACTTTATAAATTGCCGCAAGAAATATGGTAAAAGTCCAACGACTTCTTTGAATTCTATTTACATAATTTTATATTGATTAAGAAGTGGATGTAAATCCTAGCCCTTTCGTTGGGGATATATTCAATTCCATGCCTTTATATCTTTGGCAAATAACCAACTTAAATGGTTTAAAGCTTGGACCATTCCAAAGACAGAACACAGCCTAGATCTTTGGGTAAGAGGTGAACCTACTCACCGCAATTATTTGCTACATAAAAGATTGATGACACAAAGAGGGTGATTAAAACTTTAGGGCCTATCCATATGGAAATTGTACAAGAAGGAACAACATACTTTCCATTCAAGATGAGGCCTCGAAGTTGCATCCAAAATGAGATGGATGGTTTCCAAGCAACCACGTTAAGGAAAGGGAACCTTTAACTTTGGAAACTTCAAAGCCGCCGTAAGACGTTTTCTTTTATCCCATATAGCAAGCTCATCTTAAGAGAAGGACCCTATTGGTGGGATGCCGCTTTTAGAAGCCTTATTATTTGGTATCCTCCTCGAAGGATATCAACCTAATTATGATTTACCTAAAGGACAGAGGGCAAAAAGAAATTTCCTTTACATGCTTTTCGTACGAAATCATGGTCTCTGTGCCCTTATAGAAAATATTCTCCACCTCATCACTTTTAACTTCTTTCGCATAAGAATTATTTATTTTCATGTGGACACATGAAAAAAGGTAAGCAAGGGAGTGTTGAGCTCGGGTAATGGTATAAATATTTACTTAATTATCGTCCTTTTTCCTTTCTCTTCATCCATTTTTGTGTCATAATATAATAATATCATGAATGGATTTTGATAAAGAATGATTGAAATAGTCCTAACATGGTTTAACCATTCAAACTAATTTCCATTATTATGATGAAAATAATCGATAAAATCATACTTGTTCCCAAAAAGGAACAAAATGGGATCTAATCAAAAGGAAAGAAGGCACGATAGCGACAACACAAATTAGAAACCGAATCCGTGAGAATGACCAACCGTTTGAAGATAGTAATTTGTTGCGACCCTCAAGATCCCCCGATCTTGAGGGATTACATTCGCTTTCTTTAGCTATAAAAGAAATGAGCAAAATACGAAGACAGGGAGAGAGTCGATACTATGATATAGAAGAGTAGAGAATGTAACGAATGTATTACATACCGTATTATGTATCTTTCATTTACACATCGTTTGTAATGAATAACGTAGTTCGAAAGACATATTTATATTGTAATGACTACGATGATTAATAAAGGTTACTGCCATCGTCCATTCGATTATTTTGGAGTAACTAAGCAAAGGTTCGCTCGCGCTAAGGGCCCGATCTTCTAGTGAATTTTGTCGCTATTCTTTGTGCTATACCTTTCCACTTACCGCAAGTATATTATGCTTTTATTCTTTACAATGAATTTCTTTGATAATTTAGATCTCTCGTATGTATTCTTCACGTGCACATTTCTAGTTTATTGAGTTGTTCGTTAAATGAATTCGCTTTGATTATTTAAAGTTGCCAGTGACAAGTTATTTCCATTTACTTTCCTTTGTTCGATTGTTTAGATCCAAATGAAAGAGCTTCGCTTATCAAGTCATATTTCGCTGATTGAATCATTTGAATTAAAGAATGAATCACGCTTTAGATTATAATGGCGTACGTAACTCTTTTCTTTAAACTTCGACGATGATTGCATATGTATTCAACGATTATTTTTATCGTTACTCTTTATATGAACAACTCGCACATATCGTGTACACACTTGAGATAAAAGGACTTATCCTTGTTGATAATTAATGTGAGGTAATTAAGAGTTTTTAAAGACACCTCTCAAAGACCCAACAGAAGTTCGTAGCAAAAGAGGTTGATGGAGAGCTGTTCGAATCATTTAACACATCCATTTTACTTTTACTTCTGTTTTCGCTTGTTTAGCATGGAAACTCGTCTCAAACTATTGTTTTGAACATTTTTATACATATTTTCACAACATCATCGAACCTTACTTTGAAAATCCCACCATTTCGATTGTTTTCCTCTTAAGAGAGATCCAAGAGATGGGTGTGATCCTTTCTTTGTTTTTTCGACCGTAAAACTCAAAACTGGGAAGTGGCCTACCATCCGTGTTTTATTTTGTGGGAATCAAATAGCAATGTGTCCGAAGCCACCCCCGTTTTCGTGCGTTTTTTCCTAATGTTGGTAGCCCGTGGTTGTAGCGCATGCCTTCACATGATTTTTTGAAAGGGTTGGGAGGAATGCTGTAAACTTCTTCCTCCTAACCAACCGCAACTCCATCATTTTTTCCTTTTCTTAAAAAGGAGAAACATGTAGTTCATCGAATGCTAATAGAATGTTCGATTTTTTCTTTGGAAAAAAAATTATACAATGTGTTTTACTTATTTGCCATACCTCTCATTTATTTATATTTATATTTATTTATCATATCTAAACCTCTTTATATTTTAAATTTATATTATGTTTATACATAATAATAATTAGGTTTATTTTTAAATAGGACCTACAATAGATCAAAAAATGTTAAATTTTAAACATTACATTTACTTTTACATGTTTAACGTGAGATAATACATAGTTATGTTTTAATAATTAATATTAGCCTATTAATAGGGTTAAAAGTTATATATAATATAAAGAATCAAGTTATATATGATTTAAGATTCAAGTTAATGTTTTGGAAGAAATTATGAATGATTTTTAATATATTTTTAGGACTTGATATACTTAATCGGGTCATATCGACTCATAGAATGCTCCTCTCAAAGACAAAGATATCAAACCAAGATAGATCCATCTAAATCATAGATCTAACATGAGCTTTAGAGATCCAATTTCTTTTGTTGCAAACTTATTTTAAAATAAAAACCTCGTAATTTTACCGTTTAAATTGCATTATTGAATGTTATCGAGATTACATAACATGTGTATTGAGCCATTTATATTAATTCATATTAAAATATTTTATCCATAACTTACATTGGATATTTTACATCAAAATATATTTTTTTAACATATATATAAAGTTGATATCACACATTAAAATATTTTTGAAAGCATAAGATTTAAACATCTTACTCACATATTTTTTTTGCTTCTAATTACTTTTGATATTGGGTCACATGGACAACTTATTAAAATTGTACAACATATATTTTTTCATTTTTATTATAGCCCACATTGCTTTTCTATTTAGAGAATATTTTATTTTTATTTTAAGAGGATGGACATACTTACACATAGCCTTCACATCGAGCTTTAGTGAACCAATATAGACACATTTTAACCACATATCTACCTAGAGGGATCAAATCTCAAACTTGAAAAAGGTTTACACGTCAATTAACATTTTAAAGTGCTTGGTAAATATGTGATTAATATAGAACTATGAGATAATTTTTCATTGCTTAAATTGTATATTCTCGATATTTCTGTCATTATTAGTATGTTATATTAAAATTTGAATTAGTTACAAGTAACTACTCTACTTTATCTTCAATTACTTTTTTCACATACACACACATATAAAGTTTAACACACACTTTCTATAGATAAAGAGAAAGTCTATACCGAAATATATTAGTTAATATGAGATTCAACATTTTATTCAAGTTCTAAATATTGTATTTATTACTTGAAGAGTGTGAGTGAAATATCAAAAAGTGACTTAATTGTTGTGTTAATAGATTTGTAATTGTTTATTTATATGATGATTTAATTTTTGTTTGGCTTTGTTATTTTTTTTTAGAATATGACATACTTACACTTCGCTCATACTTAATTGTAAAATGAACCTCTCAACTCAATAAACATAATTATATATTACTATTTTTAATATAGATATAAAAAATTAATAATATTAAATATATTACTGTCTAATTAGTATCTTCATTAATATATATAGTTTTAACATATTGTTAAATACATTAGAAAAACACTATCAGAAAAAATTTATATACATTAAAAAAAACATTTAATTACTAATTTCAAAAATTCAATACTTAAACCAAGGAACAAGAAAGGCTAGTCATACACAGCCTTGTTGAAAAACCATTCTCGTCACAAAAATGTACTCAATCTTGGCACATGAACCGAAGTTTTGCTTTCGAGGGCCTAAATGTATAACGATCCAACAAATACTGTGGCAGATAAGTTGGCCCCACCCCTGTCACGTAAATAATCCTCATGGACGTACTAATGAATTATTATGGTGGTAACATCGAGAGAACTCTAGAGTCATTACGAGCGACATCTAGAAAAGTCTCGAGTTTATTCCCGCGAGGAGACTCCGGGGACTTTTCTAGAAATCTCCATACGATCCCTTCTCTCTCTATATAGCGCATTGACACCCGGCAGTTCAACCCAAGACATTTCTGGTTTTCAGTATTTAGTGTGTATTCGTATTGACGGCATTGCCCTGCTTTGATCTGTTAACAACTGCGAAGCTTTCTAAGGTAGGCTACTGTGTCTTCAACATCTGTTCCTTCCATGGATTTCGAAGAAAATTTCCCTGCAATTTTGCGATTGCGAATTATGCGCGAAGCTAGGTTTAGGAAAATGTGTGGACTTTGTATTAATTTGTGTTTTTCATTCTGTATTTTCACAGGTTTGGTTCTGCAAATAGTGATGGCTTGCACTCTGCTGTCTAATTTACACATTCCGCAACTGCTTCTACCTGTTCGATTCCGACATCCAGCAGAAATGGAGTTGTTTCACCGGTAACCGGCTGCAGTCTAAAGTGAATTTTTTAGATCTTCTTTCAACCAGCGGCGTGCAAAAGCGGCTGTTGTGGAGAGCAGAAAGCAGCAAGGAAGGCGCCATAGATGTGAAAAATACCAGCACTAATAAATTTTGCTGCAAGCAGCAAGGAAGGCGACATAGATGTGAAAATTAGCACCAAAATGTTGCTGAACAGAGGCCTAGGCTGTGGAAAGGGCGATGAGATTTCCGCCATTCGGTAAGTTTATTAATCTTAAAATTTGACGGTTTTTTAACTTTGTTCTCCAAATGAATTTGTCCTTAATTTAGATGAGGCTTGTACCTAATTCGGTAGGGATTTGTGAAGTTTTTCCTAATTGTGTATATTTGTAGATTGTTCTGAATAACAAGTTTGAGTTGTGAATTCTATAAATTCTATATCAGTAGTGTAGTATCCAAAGAATGTGTAAGATTTCGAAAATTTTCAACGTGAAAATTGAATAAATTTATACCAGCAGTGAAATATTTTGCGAAATTTATGTCAGCAGTATGTTGAAAGAACAAGATTTCGAAAATTTTCAAATGTGAAACTTGAAAACAAATTTATGTCAGCAGTGAAGTGTTCAAAGAATGTGTCAGATTTCGAAAATTTTCAGGATGTGAATCTTGAAAAACAAATTCAACACCACCAGTGAAGTGTCCAAAGAATGTGTAAGAATTCTAAAATTTTCTAAGTTGAAACTTGAAATAAATTCTATACCACCAGTAAAGGTTCAAAGAATGTGAGATTCGAAAATTTTCAAATGTGAAATTTAAAATAATAAGATTCTACCAAGATCTACTTCAAAACTCCCAAAGCTATGATAGTTAGAAAACCCCCAAATCTTTCATTGCTAATTCAAGCCTGGAGCTTCAATTTAGTCTGGCTTATGACTGATTGGATCGGGAACATTTGGGTGTTTGGACAGGTCTTGTAGGGACTCATTTTCGCTGATGAGGACGATGAGGCAGATGCTTGACACGATGGACCGGCTTTTCGACGACGCTTTAATGTTTCTTCGCGGGGAGTATCCAGAGACGACACGTTGTCGGTTCGAACCCCCGTGGGACATGATGGAAAACGAAACTGAAACTCAAAATGAGGTTCGACATGCCGGGACTATCAAAGGAGATGAAGGTTCTTTGAGGACGATGCCCTGGTGATCAAAGGTAGCCACAAGAAAGAAGAAGGCGATAACGATTCTTGGTCAGCAAGAAGTTACAGCAGTTATACTACGCGACTGGTGTTGCCTCTGAACCGAGATGGAGAAAATAAAGGCGGAATTGAAAAATGGTGTTCTCAATATCACCATCCCTACAAGGTGGAATCCAAGCGTGATGGATATTAATATCAGGAGGACAGGTTTAGTCCCTGCTAATGGAGATGAATCCTTTAGATATAATGTGACCTCTGTTTGGCGTATGACTGACTATGAGTGTTTGGTAATTACTTGTAGGATGATAAAATGTACAGTTTACGCATACTCCGCATTTTTTCAAATGCTGGTAGCTTATGATAAAATTGTTCTTTATTGGAATTCTGGTGTACATCTTGCACTACATTTGGTTTATCACCTGAAACAGACATGATCACAAGATAATTATAAAGGTTAATTTTTGTACAGCTCTGTCTGTTCATCGTCCTTTTTGTGCCCTTTAATATGTTTAGTAGGTTTGTGTTATATTCATGTTGCATCTTTTACGATAAAAAATTAATAAATACATGGTGTAATATATGTAATGTTGTTAAATTTAACAACATGGTAGGTAAGATAATGTGGCAAAGTTATGGTCTTGATAAAATCACTGAGTTTAACTAAACTCAGCCTGTAACCGTTCTCACCGGTAGAACATTTGGGTAATTACTTTTTGGAATTCAACAAAAATTATACCGAAGAAAACATATTTACTCCAAGGGTAAATATTGAGATATTATATTCCTCAATAGTTTTAATATTTAATTTTTTACCCCCCAAAGGGGTTTAGGATATTGAGGATATTATATTCCTCTATATGGTTTTAATATTTAATCTTTAATTTATTTTCAATCTCAAAAGATTAATGGATATATGATTTAATATATAGAAATAAAAATATTCAATTGATTTTCAATTTCAGAAGATAATGCATAGGAATAAACATAAATATTCAATCTTTTAATTTATAATTTCAAAAGATTAATGGGTATGGATATATGAGGGAAACAATAATACAGAAATAAATATAAATATTCAATTTTTTAATTTATAATTTCAAAAGATTAATGGGTATGGATATATGAGGGAAACAATACTACATAGAAATAAATATAACTAAGGATGTAACGGAAATAATACTTAATTTTTATTAAATGATTAAACAATGCAGAAATATGTTTACAAATAGAATGAAAATAAATTAGTTAAGATGTCGGTAGTTTATCTTTGAGAAGACATGGTCGCCATAGCTTTAAATTGTGTTGCAATGAAGTTCGTAAAATTTATTTAATGTTGAGAAACAAAGGAAACTTCTAAACATTCAAAATCTAACTTTAAGAGATTAAGCGTCAAAATTATGGCCCCATTTGGGTAAATTGGTACATGAATCTTTTCGAGACGTAACTAAATTGACATACAATCTTTGTTTGAGGTGCTTAACGTTTTGTTAGAAAGATCTATTTGATGACCACAAATTTGACGGGAACAACATTGAAAGAACTTCTATGTTGGTTTTGTTTTTTTTTTTTTTTCAAAAACATTGCTTAGGCTTCAAACAAATTGCAGTTCGTGGATTCAAAATTGCTAAAAATAGGAAGTTATGCTGAAATTGAAAAACTAAAAGAATTGATGTGGGGTTCAAAATGGAATAGGTGGATAGGATTAATATCCATTTGAATCATTAAGGCCTCAAAATGGTTTTCAAATTCATGACCTAAAAATTGTTAAAAATAGTAACTTGGCGCTAAATTTGAAAAATCGAAGAATCGATGGTGGAGGTCTAAATGGAATGGGTGGTGGTCACAAATATTCATTTGGATCATTCTTCATCTTTAGAAAGGCTGAGCCATTGCACGAGTTTTTCTATGAAATAAAGAAATTATGCTTAACTTGGTATCGATTTGTCAAGATGTTATGGACCCAACGCGTACGTTGACGTGTTTAATAAATTTGGTTGTTTTATCAACCTTAGCCAATACATGTGTGGATTCCTTGTGGGGTTGCGTGAGGTATGGCAACATCAAAGTACGCGACGTCAGTCGATCAATGGAGTGCTTGGACCTCGACAGTGCGTAGAGAACCGCGAGTGAGGAGAAAATTTTCTTCTATTCTTCCACGACTTTGTCCTTCTCACCGTGAAGGGGAGCCATGTTTCAAGGTTGTGGCCACAATATTCTTTTTCTTGCCCCGTGGGCGAATTGTAATAAAATAAATTTCATGATTTGAGAAACAAACGTACTTAGTTGTTTTGCGTAGTCAAAGAGATGGCAGTGGAGGCGATACTACTTCCTTTATCTTGTACAATTTATTTCCCAAGGTAATAAAAACAACACGAGGCTTAGAATCATACACAACATGTTGCTTTAACAAGCATGGTTGGCTTAATAATACACGTACACACCAAGAAGAGCAACATCACATGTCTGATTTCTGTCTGTGAATGGCTTTTGACAGTCAGACGTGACAGTGGAAGACACAGACTGTGATGAGATTCCTTCCTGGTGAAGCCTGGGATGAAGATTTGATGTGGGTGTGCTATGGCCGCAGGCTGTGGATGTTTCCCCACGACTGCTAAAATGAGGTTTTTGCTTTCTTATGCTATTAACAAGGAATCGTTGAAGAACCCTTCGCCCACATCCGCGAATGAAAGAGGCGCTCCTCTTCTAGATCCCTCTAAGATTCCTCTCTTCGGAACATGGTGATGGAATAAATGGCATCGTGATCCGCATCAATAATCCGTCTTTTTCATTGTCCTTGTCGGGTTTTAACTCAAGATCAAAACATGTATCCGATTCAGTGCTTTCGCCCTACGACCGGTGACCGTTGGGTCTGATACTAAAATTTATTTTATAAGACTATTATGAAATCTCACACCACTTCTCCGTGTCCCCTTGACTATGGTGGTGTTTCGAGTTGTCCCAATTTTGGTTGTCCTTTGTTTTATGGTTCGGGGTGCATTTATTTGGCTTGAATTTTCGCAAATCTGAAATCTCGCTTTCTTTTTCTTAAATTTCTTCTTCGATCTCTTCGACAACATAGCGATATGTCGCGCGCAAGATAATGCCGAGGAACTCCATTTCCTCTGAATGTACTAGAAAAAATGCTTTCTAGATTACCACCAAATGTCTCTCTAAATATTTAATACCTAACTTGTGCGCAAGGTGGTATGGAATAAATTCGTCACTTCATGCATATCTTGATTTCTTTGCTACCACATTGTTCATTGATGTATTTGTCCTCATAGTTCCCACAAAGTAATATTGTTCCTTGATTTTGTTCTGGAACAAATTCCAAGTGGGTGCACGTAGAACTCGAGAGGGTTCCCCGTTCTTTTTCTCACAAAGTAGTTTCTACCCATGACATGGAAAGAGGTTTGAGTTGTGCAAAAATAATCTTTTCTCGACCTGGCGCGAAATCATAGCTTCTATAGTTACCTTCCAGAATTGAACCACCTATTTATGACATTTACATCTTTTTGTCCTTTAAATACATGAATGTTAAAGTTTAATTGTATCTTGAAAGGAGTGACGCCCTCTAGAGTGGTTGCTAGATGTAGATGCACCACCAATGGGCAATCGTTGAAGGATATGCACAGTTATACATCATCACGTTTCTATGTTTCTCGCAGGGCCTCTCGACAATATTTTGATAGGATTTTCGCTCCTCGCTTCGTTTTCCGCCATGGGAGGTCGCCGTGCTTCACATGTTGATTTTGCAAGGTTCAATCACCGCATCAAGTCCTAACTCCTTACACCGACTTCGTCACAAGCATGCAACAAACAAAAAAAGAGTAGATCGCTTCCGGCATCGATTCAGACGCATGCAGGAACGAAATAATACACATAAATAAACATACATTATGGATGTACGTAAATAATACTTTACTTCATTAATATCAAATAAATATAAATATAAGCTTGTCGACATAATGAAAATAACCAGTTAGGCACTAGTAGCTATCTCTCGAGAAGAGATGTATGCTATAGGTCTCCCGAACCGTGTTACAATGAGGTTCGAAGGCCTATTTATTGCGAGAAAAACAATGAAAAACTATGAACATCCAAAACCTAACTCTAGGAATGAAGCTACCAAAACTATGGGTTCATGGTAAATTAGTACATCAATCTTTTCGCACACAACTTTGGCACACGACCTCCGTTTAACGCGCTCAATACTGCTAGAAAGATCTATATGAGGACTAACTTTTTTGACATGAGCAACATCAAAGGAAATTCCATGTCGTCTTTGCTTAAAAACGTCATTTAGGGCCTCAAAACGGCCTCTCGGGAATTTTAAGACCCGAAAAAATCGTTAAAAATAGTAAGTGGTGATGAAATTGAAAACTGAAGAACCGATTACGTTGTGATTCAAATGAAATATGTGGGTGACCACCAATATCCACCTGGATCATTAGGGCTTCAAAACGGCTTTGGAAGTTCATGACCTGGGAAAACAACCTAAAAATAGTAAATTGTGCCGAAACCGAAAATCGAAAAACCGATGATGGAGGTCCAAATGGAATAAGGGTGGCCACTAATATCCACCTAGATCAATATATAGTATTCTCTTTATAATATCAATGTTTCTATGCCCTTCTTAGTGATAAAGAACATGAACATGTTCTATAACAATGGTATTTTAATAAAAATAATTTGTTTTAAAAATTTTTGTAGAAACTTCATTCTGCTTCAATGCAAGTTTTCAGCAAACAATTTATATTTGTTGACAACTTACTTCAATTTTGATCCATCGTTATTTATTTATTTTTCAATACTAATAAAAAGAAATTCCAATTATTTCATCGCTTTTATTTTTCAATACTAATAAAAATCCAACTATTTCATTGGTTTTTACAATCGAAAAAATCTAAAAAAATTCCAACTATTTCATTGATTTACAATTGGGAAATAAAAATTCCAACTATTTCATTGGTTTATGATTGAGAAAACTAATTTGAGGTTGTTATTGCAAATTACAAAGAATACAATGACACATGCATTGGAACATAACCAAGTAGTCATACTCTTTAGTAGATCGTGGGAGGAATTGTTACATTATCGAGATTCAACAAGATGATGAGCTTAGTGAAAATTAAACACCTTCACTAAGTGGGGCCCCTGTGAGTATTTTTAGGTGTATGTTTATTTTTATACATGGTGAGTATATTCTATAAGTTGCAAGATGTTATTTGTAGATGGTTGATCAACTGAAAAATGGATGAGATTTATTTTTAGAGGATCAAGTAAGTCTATTTATAGATCGCTAATCTAAAAATAGATGCATGTCGATTATTATTAGCCCTTAATAATAATCCGACAATAAATATCAATTTATTCTCTTAGAGCACTTTATTTCAAAGGAATGATTTGGCAAATCAAGGTCAAGGAATTACACAATTCCCAGGGTGGTTGGTGACTCATACGGAGGACTCAGCTTAAAAACCAAAGTGGTTGAGTTGTGACAAACAGCTAAAGAGTAGTTGCGGAAGTTGTTATTTAGTTTAACTCGCTTAAGTGAGTTAACTGTTGTGCTAGTTGTATTCAGTTATAAATCGAAGATACACTAGTGAGAGTTTAGTGAATTAATTATTTAATTAATTCACACAACTAGAAATTCACTTGCCACCGAACAACACAACAGCTAACTACTCACATGTCACATCGCTGGAGACTCAAAGTGATAGGTGAAAGGTGAGATGGACTATCTCCGTCATGACCATAGTGACACCATCGCATCCGACACACATTGGAGATGCCAATGAGGATTGCAGTCAAGGCAAGGCCAATTCGAATTCATTCGGGGGTCTTTCACAGGATTGCATAGTGGAGTGCGGGTGGCCGCGGGGGAGGGCAAGAAATTGGTGTATAGATATGTACTTCGCATGACAGGTAATGATTGTTGATTGTATCGAGAGCTTAATGTAATAAGCTTTGTATGAGATTATTACATGATCTATTGATATACAATATGATAGTTGGGATTTTTAGCTTTAATCTTTCTCGTTAAACAACCGTGTTTATAAAGCATTGATTTTTCTTCTTATGTGTTTTGCAATTGACAATTTAATTTCCGTAAAGAATTAAGTGGAAGGATTTTGTATTTAACATAATTTAATTTTTTAGATCAAAATCGTAATATACATGCATCTTGTATAATTTCTACATGCACAATATGTTCTTTTTCAAAATTTCCATTGGAATTTTAGTAGGGCTCCAACACCGCCAGCACCTTGCGCACCTATTGGGTCCCTGACAATCGCAAACCAATTGGGCTTCTCAATCATGGCCACTATAGAACCATGGAGGAAACTCCGTTTCTATGATTTCCATGCTCATGATCCTATAACTAGTCGTCTTCTACTATGGCCACCATAAATCCGTGGAGGAAATATGTGTGCTTTTAGTGATTTTCATCCACATGATTGCCAAAACCTTTATTCTTTTGCGGGATTGTCATGCATATGATTCCCAAAAACTGCCTGGCCTTTTTACTATCGCTACTAACTAGTTGTGTTTATAGCTTCGATTACTATCCCTCCATAATGGCCACTAATCATGCTTATTTGAAACGATCATCCATGCTTGGCACTTGTTTTTATCATGTTCTTTTTGCATTGGGAGAGTGAGTTCGTGTAGCAAGACCATAAAATCTAAAAATAGACCACACTAGAAAACAACACATTTGTGTTTAGATTATAGAGAATGAGCATTATGACTGTGGTTGCAATTTATGTCTATAATGAGGAATGTTCACACAATGTGTCCTTTGCAAAATTTCCAACGCAAAATATTTATTCCACCATTGTCAAAGAACCTTGTGCGCCTATCAAGCCTTTCGATTTATTGCCAAACCAATTGGGCTTCTCAACTATGGCCACTATAAACTCCATGTGAGTGAGACCTTCTTTGCTTCTAGTGGGATGGGATTGTTATGGCAGGTGAGTCACTCATCATCACTACAATCCTAATTTCAAAAATATTGAATGCTGTCATTAGTACAATATCAATGATATTAGTAAGCACGGCTAAAAGATGCAATGTTCCAATCGGCAAGGTGAAGATTGTAGCTAGAAGATGCCAGTGTTCCAATCGTTTGCGATATGTTGCTCCCGATAAGAATTTCCGACATTTTTGAAAAGGACATGGAGTAACACCCCACAATACGTAATCGATTCGAACCGGATCCTCCAAATAATTTACATACATTTTTATTCAAATTCAAATGGATTAAAAAAAAAATTAGATAATTCAAATATAAATAAATTTTAAACTTACTCGAGATGGAAAGGGATAACCTCGATCAACCGTGGACTCGACAAAACCTCGCTCGCGTTATGGCTCGTTGTTACACAAATTTGTCATCGACCCCGCAATCCTTCACTTCGCATATTGGAGCATCCTTCCCCGGTGACCGCATGTGCTGCCAAACTCGCAACACTTTCACCCTCACAAGGACATGATTTCCTCGTTGAACATTTCCTTAGAAAGCACCCCAAAATTCATGTTTTGGTATCAAGCAGAGACAAGCTCATCCCTCGTGCTAATGGGGAAAATATACACTCAGAGGTCGCGCCACCGGCGCTCGTCCCTATGTTGTACCCGTGCCAACTCCGTTTTGGAATGTTTTTTAACAAATTGGAGGCTAAGTTTTTAACAACCTTGAACACTCATTGCAAGTGGTTAAACTCGATAAGCTACGTATTTCTACCTTTAGGAAATGGTTGATGGAACATTCTAAGAAGACAGGACTTCTCAAGATTACATAGGGATCCCAACTCTTCTTCTCCTCTATACACATTCTCTTACATCAACTAGCTAAAAACAAGAGTCACACAGCGATGGAGCTGAGAAGAGATCAGCCGAGCAATTCAAAGAAGGTCGAACCAAGGAGGATCGCGTAGAGAGAGTCCCGTCCGACTCTCGACGAGCTTGTGAGACGTGCTCCGTCGGAACCCTCGCCGGAGGAAATCACAACGTCGAAGCGCCGCCTGTACTCTTTCCTTAACTTAATATACTCGACTATGATATTATTTCCTTTCTCCGTGTTATGTTTACTTCATGCATGTGATTTAGTCTTTCGACCGATCGATACTTGTGAATGCGAAATAAGATGTTATGTGAAAAATCTTTCGCAAAAATCACATCCAAATAAATTTGTCGACGCGTTTCGAACCAAATTATGGTTCATCAATGTGAAAGTATGTTATGTATCGTCTTCATCTCTTTGTATGTGCAAATATCCGGTGTGAGAACGTAGCAACAAGTGATCTCACGAATCAAGAGCGGAGGTAGTCATTCTTCCGTACGACACAACAAATGTGGATCTAATGTAGGCGATCCGTTGCCTTGTCCATTCTTAGCTAGGAATTGATGTCATAAAGATGTTTTGTTTGTGGCTAGACCCACCCTAGGGCTAGTGGGATCGCCAGGTCCGCAGGGGATTTACCTCACTAACAAATTGGCAACTCGCCGGGACTGCCATGCGATTTTGTCCTTTGCTCATTAAATCTTCTTTGTCTTCGCTTTTGCTTATCTTGTTTTTCAGATTGTTTGTTGAGTCTTAGGCTCGTTGCTCAGCCCTGTGAGGATCGCTGACCGTGTTTCCAAATTTTCATCTCTCCATAGCTGGCTTGATCGGGTGCCTGTGCCTGGCTACCATGCCCACCGCCGCGAGCTGCCGCCATCACCCGCGCCATCCCCCCGTCCGGCGTGGGATTACGCCCGTACGGGCCGCGCTCAATTCCCATGTGTGCCAGCTTTTCACTTTGGGATTTTTGGTCCATCCTCGTGTCTCTCGGTGTTTTCTTCACTCTGTTTTGAGTGCTTTGGGTTTGTTGTGATCGTGATCGCCCTTCTCCCTTCACGTTCATCCATTTCTTAGCATCTTGTTTTAGGATTTCTAGTGCTTATATGTCGAGCCTCCCGTTGGAGTTTAGGTCCTTTGTTTCCGCGTCACTCTCGTTAGTTGCTTGATCGCATTCACCTCCTCGGATCCGTTTTGAGTGGTTGCTTTGGTGAAATGAGTCTTGGGTAAATTTTGTTCTTTTCATTCAGCTTTTGCTTCCTATCGCTCCAAGTATAGCTCACATTGCTTGTGTATGGATCCGTTTATTATCTTTTCTTCGATTGAGAGATTGTGACATTGGTTCGAGTCCTTGTCTTGTTCGCGTTTGAGTTGTTTAAGTTTTTTTGTTTCGACTTCTTGCATTGGTATTCTCGAACTAGTGTGAAGATTCATTTTCATGTTATTTAGTGCATTGTTTTCTCTATTACATTAAGAAAATCCAAAAACATATTTTGTGCTTGCATTTGCTTTGTTTTGTAGAATTGAAAAATCTTTTACATAACTAGCATTCGACATTCCAGGAAAGATTTTTCATTCTCATTAGTTTGCATTGTGTCTGTAGTGACATTTGTTTTCACTACTTATCGCTGAAATTCCTAACCTTCTCGTATATCATTGAACTAAATGGCTTTATGGCATGTAGCTCGCATTCAGGATTTGTGAGATCAAATACTCCTAGAGGACCTGGAATTGAAACATAAATACAAGATCAACTTAAACTTCTATTCAATTAACCTAAGGCTACATCGAAACTTAACGAAACATTTATTCAAGGAGACGAGCTCACATCTTAAAACCCAGCACTGCCACCGCCATCCGGCTTCAGACAAGACTATGGACTTGTGATCCCCGTACCGTCGAGTATATAAAGGGTGACCCCTATAGGCTGCAATCCTTTTATCCGTAGAAAGCCGAGTCCGCCGCCCTCGTAACCATGATACACCGAACACAACATTCGGGAGACCACCCACGCCACATACACATCAAGTCCTTGTTTGATTCTTCATTTTATTAACAAGGTGTATATGGCAAATACCGAAACCTTGTACACCCTTTTACCTAGACTACCTCGAGCATTCATTGATCTTTACCGTACTCCAGAATTTTATGCTGTCATTTGTTAATTTTCGTTCTTTCCATGCTCGTTTCAACCTCGAAAGTGATAGAGTCAACTTTTTCCCCGTTTCTCGACTTTAAAATATGAAACATAGAGTTTTGTTTCGCAATGTCTTAAAATTAATCGCCCACTAAATATTCCTCGTGTTAGTGTTAGTTTCTTAGTGTTGTTTCACTATTGCTTCGATGGGAAAATTTTCCGCAGTTTTCCAACCAAGGAATCCCCTCTCGAAGGAAATTCCGGTCCTTTTTCCTACGGAAATGTTGGTGCTCCTTATATGGCAACGTTGTCTCTTCAGTATATTAAATGTTGGGTTTCCTATATGGCTATTTTCGACTCGTGGTCCCGAGTGTTCTCCGTCCACCATACAGCCATCTCCTACACCAAGAGAATCATGTTGCTTTCTAAGGTGGACTCCTCCTTCTTCGCCTATTTCTTCGTCCTCCTCTTTCACTTTACCTCGGTAAAATTCCTGGATTCCAAGAACTGCGGGCTAAGAAGAAGAAGAATCGATAAGCGAGTGAAAATACCTACTCATCGCGCTTTAAGAAACCCTCCACCGCGGAACCGTTCGAACTTCCACGAAAAGTCAAATTCCCTCGCATGCCTCGGGCAGTTGCAACCATCCGTCGAGACTACTCCCCGGCATTCCCAAGGTACTTGACGATGGTCTCGACGGGCCGCTCGTCAGTATTGCTTTTGCTTCGGAAGTCACATTGGTAACACATTTTCGACTAGCACCGATAAGACTCATAAAAAAAACAGAGAAAGATTACCAACTTCGTAAGTCAGGTGAGGGGCATCATCCCATTCACCTTTTTTTGTACATGGATGAATCTAAGAGAGTGTTGGCAACCCCAATGTTTTCACACCTTGTCTTCCTATTGGTTACGTAAACTCTTCTTTCGAGTTTCCTCCACTAGTTGATTCAAAGTTCGGTCAGAATCACCCTCGTCGATCCCGCCTCGAAATTCAAATTTAAAGATCTGTTCCCATCAACTATTGTCATGGGATCGGTAAATCTGACCGCCGCGGGTTCATCGTGTATTTTGAGAGTGGATCTCATCCCCCCCCCATGTTCTTCGTTTCTTTAGATTCCTTGAACTCGAGATTCTCTCCATCCTCATAGTTAAAAATGTCACTCCCATGATGGATGTCTCTGAGGATGCTCCTCTTGTCAAGGTAACACCGGGAAGACTATCTCGCTCAATGGTATCCCCCTAAGTAGTTTTGTCACTTCCTTGATTGGAGTCGATTTAGATACCGCCTTCTCCGTCTTACAAGGTTTTCGAGATAACGTACAAACCTTTGATTTGGTCGTACTCCATCACTAATATTATAGATGAAGGAGCGTCTCGTTAGTATTCTCGTCTTCAACTACTTGAAAGCTTTTGTTTCTCCACCGCTTATGCCCGTTACCTGCATCCGTTGGCTTTTAACAGAGGAACTACCAACCGTTAGGGGATCCTTCCTCAAGTTTCCTATTACTTTGGGAGGGAAACCATCCATATAGACATGATGGTTGACAACCTGTGCCCCTGGATTTCAATTTACCTTCGGGGCACGATTATACTTATGTCATGGGGCCGCTGTCTTTCCTCTTTGTGTGATTTATTTTCCACACAAAGGTTGGATCGTGACTATTGATCAGCTTTCATTCTTGGGTCCTGTAACATGACATTTGGTCCACCATTGCCCCTTCCGGGTTTTTATCCGTCGGCTTGTATCTTCCCCACCGCAGTTTAATATGTGGCTACTCGTCCCATGTCCGCATTCAATGATAGTGCCGGCCACATGCATCATGTGTTGGGGCATTGGTCCTCGATTTAAGATGCTGCTTCGATCCGTGCGAAATTCTTGGAAGCCATGACTTCTTATTCATCATGAAAGGTGGTTGGAAATCACGCTCGTTTTCTTGTGTCAAGCTCTTTAAAAATGAAACGAGGTCGCTTCTGAGCATAGTTCGTTTTCGTGTCAAGCTCCTTAAAAAATGAAACGAGGTCGTCGAGCACGCTCGTTTCCTCGTGCCGTTTCTCCCTAAAAAATGAAACAAGATGACATGGGGATAGTTCTTTTAATGTGTTCACCTCGTTAAAACAATAAAACACGTTCCTCGTTCAATTCGAGTCTTCGACAAGATCTTGCAAAATCCCTGGCCGAGTATTTCTCTTGATCTCGTTGAACCTTCACTCCATTTCCCATGGATTGAAGCTTGGGGCATGTACACCTCGAATTGAGTCACCATGCTAGGGGCATGCCTATTTTTCAAGCATAGTTTAATTTTGTTTCAAGCATGTGTGTAAAAATGAAACCAACTTCGCGCAGTTTCCCGATTTCCAAGCTCGTGTAAAATGAAACCATTCCCATTTTACCTCTCATGATTGCCATTTTATCAACCCCGTTTTGCTGATGAGCCTTGGTTTTTTTCTTATTCCATCGTCCCTATCCGTCGTCAATCATATGCATTCACTTGGTTTTTTTACCCATTCTCGAGGAACCGCGACAATGAGTGGTCTTGTTAGCCGCTCACCTCTTTGACCTTTACCTATTCGAGAAGTTCCACCATTACCTAACCGTAGCTACCCTTACTCACTCATTCTTCCGTGAGGAGTCATCTTGGGCTTCGACTCTCAAAAACTCGAAAGATCGTCGAGACTCTTGTCTTTTTGAACTCGTTAAAATGGTTGCAAAACGATACTCCGTTCAATATACATTTACCCCTTTTTCAGTCGACAGTATTATTTACGAAAAGGAATACCCTAGCCTATCACGACTAGAGGTTCTCCTTATTATTAATTTTCACCTTTTCGGATCTAAGGGACTACCTACGAAAATGAACTCTGAGTTTTCTTTTCCATTGTCTTTTGAAACTCTCTAAAAATGAAAAGACAATTTGAAGTTCTTCCTTTGTCGACTCGTTAAACTATAATGACATCGGGACCTCGCCGCAATGACGTTACCGAGATCCTCCTTCCGTGCTCGTAAAATGTACTAGGTTGGATTTGTCCGAAGGACAAACTTACATCGCAAGCACATGCCATCCCCCTCTCCAAGCTTGTTTTCAAAATAATTGGGGTAATTTCGCTAAATGGTGGGGAAAATGGAACCAAGATTGTAGCCGTAGTGGCGATGTCGCTCTTGAACATGGCACTTGTCCGCATTCGTGCTCAAGTTGGGATATCTCACCTTGTTGTTTGCCTCCATGGCTTGGGTAATCTTTGACCTTCCTCTCATCTTCTCTTTGTCACTGCCATGACCTCGCATCCCTTGATGTCAAATACCGCAAATCCAATGTCGTGCCGCCGAGACAGCTCCGAAGAGAAGTTTGTTTTTGAAGTTTTCAACCCCCCTTTGATTCTCTCTCGTTGGTCTTGATTCAAAAACATCATATACTCTCATTCGGCAAGTCGCCGATGTGGGAAACATTGTGGTCCACCTTCGACTGTCCCTTCCGTCGACTTCGTTCATTATCTGGTGAAGCTCTGCCCAGAGACTCGTGCAATACCTTGAAGCCTCGCATGCCTCAACCACAGGTCTTTGCACTCGACGAAAGGTCCACATCATTAGCCTTCGATCGATTGAATATGTGGTGTTTTGACGTCGTATCAATGTTCACATGCTATGATTGTACCTTTTGTATCTTGAGAGCCATTGTCATTATCGTGTTTTCCGGTCGTTAACGACTCATCATCGTCGGCAATCGTACGATGTTCTCCACAAGCTCGACTTCATCCACACATTCGCATGCTTGAATTTACCATGTTCGAGCCTAGGCGGGAGTGCAAGACCCCGGGTTTTGTCCGATGAAATCCAGTTAAGTAGTTTCAGGATTACTATAATTCATTATGACTCTTTGATTGGATGTACGCGACCATACATGAGTCTATTTGTCCATCCCTACCGTCGTATGGCTATGTCCATACCTCGCATCTCATTGTTTATCTACTTTCTTATGGATGGTCGCGCCATGCTACATGTCATATCGATGTACGCTTGTATTCGTACTGCAGTTTTCCGAAAGCAAGGTTTTGCCCATCGCGCTCACATAAAGAATTTCATCCCTCCCTCTCTCGACCTCATGCTTAGGGGGGAATCGTTACACCGCAATTTTTCACCGACCCCCCGCAGAATCCTCGCTTCGCATATTGGAGGATCCTCCCCCATGACTCGTGAGCAAAGGTCAAACCGTTAAATACCTTCTTTGCATCCTTCCGTACAAGGAAATGATTTCTCCGTTGAACACTTTCGAAAGCACCCAAAAATCCATGTTTTGGTATCGGCACGGTAGATAGTTCATCCCTTGCGCCAATGGGGAAAATATACACTAGAGGTCACACGCGGCGCTTCTATCCCTGTTTTGTACCCGCGCCAACCGTTTTGGAATGTTTTTTAACAAATTGAGTAAGGCGAAGTTTTAACCACTCCGGAATGACTCATTTCAAGTGGTTAAACTTGATAAGCTACCGATCTCTACCTTTAGAAATTGTTGAGGAACATTCTAAGAAGATAGGACTTACCTCTCTGCTGATTATAGGATCCCAACTCTTCTTCTCCCTCTTTATAAACAAGCTCTTCTTTACATCAACTAGCCGAAAATAGTAGTTGAACATATAGCTAAGAAGTTGAGCTTCTGAGAAGATATTATGCCTAAGTAATCATTATAGAGAGGTTAGTTGAACCAAGGAGGATCCCGAGGGGAGAGAGCCCCATTTGAATTCCCGACGAGCTTGTGAGACGTGCTTGGTTGAACCCCGCTCGGAGGAGATCACAACGCGAAGTGCCGGTTTTACTCTTCCTTATTTAACTTATTCTACCTCGACTATGATATTGTTTCCATCTTTTTGTTAGTATACTTGGGCATGCATGTGGATTTAGTCTTCATTGATTGATGAGAGTCATGAACAGTATATGAGAGGCTTTCTTCACCTTTGTATGGAGATATCCGAAAGGAGAAATCCAGGCCAGGGGTCGTGATCTCACGAACCCTGAGAGCCGGGAGGAAGCCATTCTTCCGTATTTATTAATAACAACGTGTGATCTAAGGTAGGTGACATGCCGAGTCTTTTTCCATTCTTAGCTAGAATTTATGTCATAGCATGTTTTGTTTGTGGCTAGACCCACCCTAGGCTAAGGTGATTGCCTTCGTCTCACAGAGGGATTTACCTCACCAACACTCAGCTCAACCACTACTTTCATGGTCGCCTGTGCTTATGGCCCAAAATACTCGCATCGCATGCAAGACCCTACTTGTGATCTCAACTCTTAGCGTGAGCTTTCGACGTACTCGTGTGAGCCAAAGAAAATACAAACCAATACTCAAAATAGCATGAAGACAATCTCATGAGCGAATGTGCAAATGAACTTGTGGTGACTTCTATTTATAACTTTCTCCCGAGGGACCGCTTTCGGGGCTCTCACTCACATCCACATGAGTTTAGGCCAACCCATAAAATACCAAAATAATTCATAACTTAACTTCTACTTAACTGATCGGGGTGATCTATACCTCAATTTGGTCCTCTTGAAAATAGTGAATCTAATAAAATTATAATATTAACTATTTGAGTTGTCCAATGTGGAATTTGACTCTAGTTTTAAAAATTAACAATGAATATTTCTGTGGTACCATATAAAAAATGCCCTCCCAAGATTGAAAGTCTCAAGTAGTTGAAAGTAAAGCTAAAAGATAATGACACAACAATTCTACTAGGTTCAGAACATCAATAACATAGTATCTACAATTGAAGAAATTTTCAATATAGATATGAGAATCACTACTAACCTAATAATTATTTGAATTTTCAATGAACAAGAATTCATGAGCCCTCTCGCTAACCAATTTCCATCTAAAGACTATTTTCAATATTACATGCAACAATATCTCCATCACAAATTATTGTTGGCCTTCCTTCTTTATTAGCTCATTGTCCCCATGAACATAATTTTTGTAAAAACCAATAATTTCCCCATGAGAATCGCAGTGTATCGAGTGTAACAACCATTTTCATAAACATCAAACCAACTACTTCCAATAGGCCTTGGACCATCGAATGTCATGATATTGCATCAACTTTCCCGTAATTGTTATAATTGTCGTCAAGGCTCTTCGATAACCAAGTGCAAGATGAGCTATCCTTCTCTAGTCTCCCCACAAAAATATGTGATCCATAAATCGTTGTGTATATTCCACTAGACAGCTTCATCATAGTAGATTTCATAAAATTATACTTAAAAGTATGAAATCTATACTATGAGGGTTTATTTTTGTTTCAATTTTTGATCCGTAAATTATTTTTTATCGTGTATGAATGTAAATTATAATTGTTTTGAAAATAGAGAACAATGAAATAAAAACTCACAAAACCACGTTCGACACAAGATGTAACTTGGGAAACACTTTTTGGAGAAAACTCCATTGGAAGGTGAGGCCACTCTACTCTCTTTTCTTGAATAGAAAATGGCTATATGTACAAAGAAGTAAAGGGCCTATGGCATGTGGGTTACAACATTGCACAAATCCCTTGTGTAATCCCTCCATGTCCCTCTCAACTACTCTTCTCACCTATGGAACAATATTTTCTCAAAAGGATGGGACCCTTTTCCTCCTAGTGGCTTTTTATAACACAATCCGATAACCTACTAGTGGTTAGGTTTTACTCCTTCAAATCTTAATTGGTGTTTCAATGCAGTATTCTAGAGTCTTCTTTATCATGATCATGTTACCGACCCATTTTCCATGAGTAAATGGGGGCCGGTGCAACATACCTCAAATTATGGTGGACAAAATGGGAAGGTCAACTTCCAAGTGGCATAAATTTTACAAACGAATCGATTGGGGCGATTTCGTGTCGCTGGAAAGGCCTATGTGTGTATAACAGGAGAAAGGTGTTATGCTAAAGAAAAAAGAGTTTTACCCTTCAAGAAATGTCATTTAATGTATCAAAATTCTCCTAGAAGGTTTTAGACTCAAATTTTCCAAACTATGCCACATAAGTAAAAATCGTCCTATGAGTTTACCCTCTTACCTTTTCCACTATAAAAAGCATCGTAGCTATATGAAATAATATAATGATTCATTTAGATAAAATAGCCATCACATACCCTCTCCCAAGAAAATCCAGATTAGGTTATAGCCATCGATGTATTCATCCATGCAAGAGGTCATTTGCAACTAGACTACCCTCCGTATTAAATGAACTAATCATTTCTGTTGTAGAAATTGCACCTTCATATACACACACCCGCCTTGAAATAATATTAAATATTTTAATAAAAAGAAAATATTAAATTATTATCAATGTATTAATTAAATTTAGTAATGATATTACATCAACCTATCATAATTATCTAATTAGTTAAAATAAAATAAAAATCATATATTAGTATTATTTATGGATGATATTTGTTGATTTGAGTTACTAAGCAATTTGGAATTATATTTTATGAGTCTTTAGAATTATTATCACCTTGTTTTTTATAAGATCTACGATAATTTTTAACCATTTATTATTTAAATTCAATAAGTTTTACATTTTTAATCTAATTTTAACATTGATAATTGTCATTTAAATTTAATAATCTTTATATTTTTTTAAATTTAAATTTGAACACTAATAACACGCATAAATCCATATTAACAATGGATCTACCAAGCACGAGAGGGATCAAATCTCATTATATGCAAACCTCATTCTAAAATGCAAAACTTGGAAAAATATTTACATGTTGATAGAATATTAGTTAATATATGGTTAATATGGATATATTGAAATATTGAAATATATTAATTATTATGGGTATTCAACGCTTATTTAAGTTCTATATTGAAATTTTTATACAGAGAAACATAACTTTATTTTTAAATTTTTAAAGTTATAAAAAATACATTATTTAACATAAACATCAAAATATTTTATTTATTACTCGAAGAGTGAAAGTGAAATATCAAATAACCAAGTGAGACAAAATGAGAATGTGTTTTTATAAAAAAATAAAAAACGTTTTTGTTATTCTTGTGAATAAAAAAAAGTACAAGATAGACTAATTTGAGTTGTTTTATGATGACATTTTACATAAATTTGTCACAAAGGAGCCACTATGCTTATTAAATTGATATGCTTATCCTTTTACGGAATGTTGTCATATAAGGAATGACTTTGTTGAAAAGCGATGAAATGTTGATGAAGAAGAAAACAAATTTGCAGGACTATCTAATTGTTGATCTATAAACAAAAGTTAGAAATGCAAAAAAATTTGGAAACCTTTGCTTTGATAAAAAGGAATCTCTTGAGCTCAAAAAACTAACTTTGAAAGTGATCTAAAGGAAACATAAATTGTAGCTGAAAAATAAAGCTACCTTGGATTGGGATGATTAGAAATAGTAGTCAGAGAGGAAAAATTCCTTCCAAATCGGTTGTAAAATATATACTAGAGGATCCATCTAGCCTAAAGGCACCCAATGTGCACTTTGAACTATATTTCCAATCATATCATCATAAAACATGAAGTTCAGCATCCATAGTGAGAGAGTTTTTTTTGATAAAAGGTATGTAGTTGAGTTAAGTTCCCTGTAGATGTGGAGAAAGGATATCTCCTAGAAATGTTTCCATATTTCTCTATTTTGATTATCCAGGCTGCCAGATTTAGAACCTCTTGTTGGGATTTTCTTTGTTAGCCAATCAATAATACATTTTAGGTCTCCCAAAATTTGAATGAAATTTATATCTTTTAGAGAAGATAGAAACATCATAGCCCAAACAACAACCAACTCTACTTTTATATTTGTTTTGAAGCCTAAACTAATTTTGAAGTGAATCAATTTGTTCCTAGGAGTTGTAATCAACTCACCCCCCTCCCCCCACATTTTTATTATTATGCAGATCCGTCAAAAAATCCAACTGGAAGGTTCGGTGAGATGTGAGCGAAATGAATGTTTCTCTCTTTAATCTTGATTTGTTTCAAGGGATGTTCCTTGAAAATTGACACAATCTTAGAATATTTTTGAAGCACATATTTTTTAGTTCTTATCTGAGAATCCGGATACCCCATACCACAAATATAGGAAGAGTGTAGTGAAATTTGTAGTTTTTCCACCCAATGTAACAAGATATTCAAAAGAAAAATGTTCAATGTTCTCATTTTATACCGATTAACATGACCGTTTCCCAAATTTTCGTAGAGATGCAACAACCTATAAAGAGATGACCCACTATTTCTTCCTATATTTTGCAAAGATAATACACGATTTGGCATGAAAAAACCCCTTTTACGAAGGTTTTCATAGGTCAATATTTTGTTTTGAAGGATTAACCAGGTGACAATAATTTCAACTTGTTTGGGACATTCCATTTTATGGATATAATTTTTTCACCAATTGGATTCCATATTTTCGGCGAGAATGAGCAATAACTTCATAAGTTAGTTTTTTCTTTCACCCTTCCTACGAAGGTATCCCAACTCTAGACCAGCTTATCCTTAGTATTTTTTATACAAACCCCATAGATAGTCAACTCCTTTATGAAGGAATCTTACTCATTCACCAAAGGGCCAATCAACCCTAGATCCGTTGAGGTCGACAAATTATTATTATTATTAAGAGAGGAGGTCAAATTGTATACACGATTCATAATGGTTGTAACCTTTGGCATTTAAAAAGAAATCAAATCTAGGGATAGTCTAAAAAGTCGGGCTCCACCAATATATGGATATTTTCCAATAATCACTTGCTTGCCATCTCCAGAGCTTTCCATGTGAGCCATTTATAAAGGAGAGGAAAAGAATCCATGAGGGCCTTCCATATGATGGATCCTCTCTCGACATGATTTTTTTGTTGATTTTCTAAGCCATTCCACCACCTACATTTTTTTTAGATATTTTTCTTTAATAAATTTGCTCCAGTGCCTCCCCAAAGAATCCCACGCACAAAATTTTGAGTGAAAGAGCTTTTACCAAACCGGGTTAGATTATTGAAACCCTAACCACCCAATTGTTTTGGTCCAGATAAGGAGTCCCAACATGCTAGATGGCATTCCTCCTTACATTTTTTCCCAATACACAGAAGCGGACATCCTTTTCCTAATATGATTTAGAATAATTTTTGAAATCTTAGTATGGAAAACCAAAAAGTTGGAATGTTTTCTCTGAACAGATTTTACTAAGACCATTCTTCCCCCAAGTGAGAACCAATGGTAACACCACAATTTTATTTTTATTTTCAACTTTTCTAAGTAGCCACATCCAATCCTCTCCGTGGTATCCATTTGGTTTTAAGAATAACCCCAAGTATTTGAGGCCTTTTTTAGATGGGTTCCATCCGAAAGAGCAAACTTTAATGCATGAGAGAATCTTAGAGTTGGTCTCATTGTGGAGGAAGGTATATTTTGAAGCACTAATATCCATCCCTGTAGCTTGATAGAAAATATTAGAAACTCTATGGAAGGCCTACCATTTAGAGATAGATCCAACCCCAATCAGTAGACATCATCTACAAAAAACAAGTGGGTGATATATTGATTAAAAGTGATTTTTTACTCCTTTGATATTGAACCCATCGTGTTTTTATTTTAGCACTAGGAGGATTAAATCTTCCATCACAAGAAAAAAAATAAAGGGGACAGCGAGTATCCATGCCTATGACCTCTTAAATCGGGAAATATGTTGAGATTCAACAAGATGATGAGCTTAGTGAAAAGAGTCTCCTTCACTAAGTGGCCCGCAGTTATTTTTGGTGCAAGTCTATTTTTAGACTATGTCTATTTTTAGACATGATGATCATATTTTAGAAGTTGCAGGATGCTATTTGTGGATGGTTGATTGCTGAAAATAGATGAAATTCTATTTTTAGAATATTGGGCGAAGTCTATTTATAGATCGTCAATCTAAAAATAGATGCATGTCGATTATTATTACCCTAACACACCGACTCTAAACATCAACTTATTCTCTTGGAGCACTTCCTTCAGCTTCAAGCACAGATATGGCACAATAAAATTACGTGCTGGAATTACGCTATTCGAGGGTTTATCGGAGCTATTGCATGGAGGATCATTAGAACTCAAGTGGTAGAGTTATGACACAATGGAAGAAGTAGTTATGAGTTGTATTCGCTTAACTCGTATAGACTTAGTTGGAGCTTGAAGTTGTATCTAGTCTAATCGATTGATACACTAGTGAGAGGGAGTGAATTAATTATTTAATTAATTCACAAATAATAACTCATTAATCAACCGAAGAATACATCGCTTAACTACAATGCATGGCGCTTTCATGGAGACCATGGAGAGATAGGTGAAAGGGAAAGATAGACTATCGTTGTGACTATATGATGCATTGATTGCATCCAACACTCAATGGAGATGCCAATGAGGATTGCGCAACCAAGGATGGAGTAATTCGACCATTCGCAGCTATTCTTTAGTAGAGATTGTGCAAAGGAGGTGAAGCAACAGTGGCATAGATCTGGCATGGATTTGCAAGATTATTAGGCTTGATTAGTGTATGAAGATTACATTCGTACCGAGAGCTTGTGATAAGCTTTGTATGCTTGTATGAGATTTTCATATGATTTCCATGTTACACAATATATATTTGGGTTTTCATCAGTTTTCCTGCTAAAAACTAAGTGTTATGTGCGATCGATAATTTTTGTTTATGTTTCACATGTGTGTGCAATTAATTTTTCCGAAAAGATCAACAAGGGAATTGATTATGTATTTTGGCTAAAGTTAAATAGTGTGAGATCGTAACCGAAGGACATATGCATTCTTAGTGCATATAATTTCTACATGGTATCAAAGTATTGTTGATTGAAGATTGCAATTGTGAAGAGAGTTTATGTCAGGATAATTCGAATTTACATAAGATTCCCAGTGTAAATCGAGTATACATTGAAATGTCTTTCAACATGTTTAGGATCAGTATGTACCTGATGGGAGCTCGAATTAAGGCTTGGAAGGACAGATGGAGGTGGTGTTGAGGATAATGGGCTGAAGGAGTTCATCGATAGTGATGTTCCCAAGCCAGATATAGCGATGCCGCATTACTTGATGCATGGTAAAAGAAGACTCGCAAAGACAAGGAGGATTATGTCGGAAGGTGTGAAGGACCAAATTATGTCCAGACCACAAGAAAGCCACTCCATTCTTAATGTGAAGGCTTTGCTGCAGTTGTTCCAAAGGGTATGACTAGAGGTTGGTGCTTAAAGATAAGCTCGAAAAATAAATGGAGAAAGGCAATGCGTATTCCAAAATACTCACGAAGTTTGTCCACTACAAGGATGAGTCAAGGAAGTGTGGGGGCACGTTGATGAAGAAGACTTGCGAGCTTGGCTCTCCTTGGGCTTCCGAAGAGTTGGCATAACTATGAAGACTTTGTCAATGGATGGGAGAAACTGCCAGATGGGAGCGACTTTGGTCGGATTCTCAGGCAGGAGGAGATAAGGCGGGTACTAGGGATGGATCTTCATCGAAGAATGAATATGAAGAGAATTGCGTTTGGCCGGCCAAAGAAAGGAAAGGGAAGGGGAAGAAAAATCCTTCTAACCGTGTGAAAGGCAAGAAGCGGGACTTGTCCAAAGTGAAGTGTTTTCACTCGTCACGAGTATAGACATTTCACCACTAATTGTCCATAGAAGAAGAAGAATAAGCAGCATCGGGATCCGGCACTGGAGAGGCCTTAGCCTTGCAATTTTAGCCGGATTTTTCCTTGATCGCATGCTTGGTTTCCAAATTGCATGACTCCGTGTGGTATCTTGACAAAGGGTGCGTTCTTTTCCATATGATTTTAGGAGACAAGAGTTGCTTAGTGACTTGGAGGAGAAGGACCTCCGTATGCATATGTAGATGGGAGACGATGGTCGATACAAAGGTAACCGGGAATTGGGACCATTACCATGGAGAGGGGAGTCCCAATCCATTCTCGTTGAAGAATGTCATGCATGTTCCGTGTTTGAAGAAGAACTTGGTCTTGTCGCAATGCTTCGGAAGACAATAGTTATGATGTTGTTTTCGTGAGGAAAAGCTTTCCTTCAACATAAAACAACGGGCAAACCAAGAAGATAGGGGTTCAAATTAAGAATATCTACAAGCTAGAGGTAGATGGTTGCGCCGTAATGGTGGGCAAAGAAGAAGAAGCAGAGCCGCGCGATGAGGGCGAGTTATGGTGACAGGAGATTGGGCCATCTTCACCATGGCGCTTGAAAATTTTGCAGCAAATTTCCACCGGAATTCCCAAGGGTACCTTGCGGCACGTATCAAAGGCAAAGGATGTACAATGGGTAAGTTTGTGAAGACCACCTTTCATGAAAAGGAGAACCGTGCTTATGATCCCCGGGAGAGAATTCATTACGTACGTGCAGTGTGGAACATTCTCGTTGCTTCAACAACAAACACAGGTATTATGTGATATTTTTTGATGATTATTCTTGTAGATGATGGATCTTCTTCTTGCGCAAGAAGAGTGAAACGTTCTCAAAGTTCGTGAGTTCAAGGCATTGGTGGAGAAGGAGCTTCCGGGAAGCAGAAAGCTCTAAGTGATTGATAATGGTGGTGGAATACATCTCGGCGAATTCAAAGACTTCGTAGCAAAGAAGGAATTTGAAGAGAACTTCATAGCGCTCATAACCTACAGAAGAATGGGGTCATGAGAGAAAGAAAAGAACGATTGTGGCATCGCACGAGTGACAGCATGACCAGGGTTTACCGATGCATCATGGGTGGAAGCATGCAACACCGCAGCTTCATGTGAAAAACCGTTGTCCCCAGAGTACTGGTGCATGAGTACACCCGAGGAAACTTTACCGGTAAGAAGCTCCGATATTTCTCATTTGAAGACGCGGCTCACCTATTTACATTCATGTGACGAAGGATGCCAAGAAGAAGCCGGAGCCAATGTAAGAAGTTAGATATTTGTGGGGTACACAAGAATACCCCATGAATCATCGTGTGTATTTTCCAAACAATGGAGCGGATCAAGTATGCGACGGATATAAAATTCAATGAGGTGAAAGCCATGAAGTTGTTGCTTGAGAGGGGAGCCATACACTTGTACGCGAAAGAGGAACTTCGTTCCCAAAGATGAGCCTCCGGATGTGGATCAACCACAAGAGGATATTCATGGAGTGGAGGAGTCGACCATGCGTAACCAAACATCGACAAGGTGAAGCGACTACGGGTTGAGAGACTAAAGCTTGATGCGGCATGCATCGTAGGAGTCCCTACATCACAAATAAGCAGACAGAGACAAATACCGACCGATATCGGATACATGGTTTTATGAGCAAGTCTATTGTGATAGAGCCATATTTTGAAGAAGAAGATAAGAGCCCACATGGTGATGCTACAGGAGGAGTATGAATCCATTTTCAGAAACAGTTGCTTGGAAGATTGTTCCAAGACCTATGGGAAAATCGTTGTAGGATCAAGATGGATCTACAAGGTAACTGCTTTCATCGATGGGGAGCGTCGAGAAGTATAAGGCAATATTTTTTGCCCTAAGCTTCGCCGCATCGAGGGATTGACTATGAAGAAACCTCAACACCGTTGCACCCGCATTCTTCTATACGACCATCCTTGCTCTCTCAACAAGAGATGGTTGGCACATTCATTAGATGGATGTGAAGAATGCATTCCTTAATGGGATCATCGAGGAAGAGGTGCACATTGAGCACCGAAGGATTTGAGATCTTGGCGCGAGTCGCATGTGTGCAGCTCAAAAGAGCGCGTATGGATCGAAACAAGCACTCCGCGTGCTTGGCACACTCGTGATCGACAACTATTTCACCGGACTTGGCTTCACCAAGAGTGAGGTGATGCAAACCTCGTACCACATCGTGGCCGAGGGTAAGCTTTAATCATTATACTTTATGTTGATGATTTAATACTAACAGTGATGAGCAGCTTGATACACTCATGCAAGTAACATCTTGCAAAGGAGTTTGAAATGAAGGATTTAGGCTCTTCATTATTTCCTTGGATTGGAAATATGGCAATGAAGGTGAATTTTTTGTGTCTCAAGGCAAGTATGCTCGGGAGACTGGAGAAGTTTGCACATGCAAGGTCGCAAGCCCATCGACACTTTCTTCCAAAATTGGAAGAAAGAGGATGCTACATCGCAGGTAGTGGATGCCATCACATCGACAACAGGAATTACCATGTATTTAGTCAATACAAGACTAGACATATGCTATGCGGTGAACCAAATTTTCAACGATAATATTTACCAAGTTCTTTTTGGAAGGGCAAGCATGTATCGAGATATATCGTGGGCACATCCGAGCATGGTTTATGGCATTTATTAAGGATGAGGTGAAGTTTCATGGTTTTCACTTGGATGATGGCAGTAGGCTCAATGCATGCAGAAGACTGCTAACGGAGGGATTTTCGTATTGATCTACGATAGTTTCTTTGTACAATAGGAACAAAGATCCGTGCACTTGGTTCAACGAAGTAGAATACATGGCACAAGTTTAGCCGCATGTGAGTTGCCATTCCGGATGAGGAAGATTTTTTGGTTGGTTTGTTTGGTTCAAATTTAGATTCCACTATGATTCATTGTAATAATCGTAGTTGCATTAAACTCCTGCTAATCCCGTGTTTCATGACAGATTCAAACATATTGATATCCCAGATCATATCAAATATTGTGTGCAGCGGAAGATCATGTTACTTTAGTACATTCTACCCGAGGATTAGGATGCGTATATTCTAACGAAGGCGTCACCAAGAGTAAAGTCGAATACCATAGAGGCAGGATCGGGGTGAAGGATAATCCCCATTCCCGTTGAGAGGAGTGTTGAGATTCAATAAGATGATGAGCTTAGTGAAAAGAGTCGCCTTCATTAAGTGGGCCCGCAGCTATTTTTTGCGCAAGTCTATTTTTAGACATGATGATCATATTTTAAGTTGCAGGATGCTATTTTTGATTGTTGATCAAGTCGTGGGAAAAATATGAAATTTCGTTTAGAATATTGGGCGAAGTCTATTTATAGATCTTCAATCTAAAAATAGATGCATGTCAATTATTATTATTTCCACACAATCAAACTCTTAAACAACAACTTATTCTCTGAGCATCACTTCAAAGGTAACAGACATAAGTACAACAACTAACAGAAGGAATTGCGCTATTCCCCGAGGTTTACCGGAACTATTGCATGGAGGACTCGCTAGAACTCAAGTGGTAGAGTTATGACATAGTTGGAAGAAGTAGTTATGGAGTCGTATTCAGCTTAACCTTCATGACTCGCCTGAGCTAGTTGTATCTAGTCTAATTGATTGATACACTAGTGAGAGTGGAGTGAATTAATTAGCTAATTAATTCTCAAATAATAACTCATTAATCAACCGAAGAATACATCGCTTAATTACAAGGCATGGCATTTTCAAAGGAGATCAAAGGAGATATAGGTAGTGCGGGCAAGATAGACGATATTTTGTGACTTAGAAGGATGCATTGATTGGCATCCAACACCTGAGATGCCAATGAGGATCGCACAACAAGGATGGAGTAATTCGAACTCATTCGCAGCTATTCTTTCAAGAGAGATTGGGGAAGGAGGCGTGCTAAAGGTGGCATAGATCGGCATGGATTTGCAAGATTAGGTCGATTAGTGTATGACGATCAGACCATACCGAGAGCTAGATAAGCTTTGTATGCTTGTATGAGATTGTCATATGATCTACATAATATATAGTTGTGTTTTTACCAGGCTTTCCCGTTTAAAAAATTGTGTTATGCGATTGATACCTTTTGTTTATGCTTCACATGTGTGTGCAATTAATTTTTCCGTTAAAGATCAACAAGTGGAATTGATTTTTTTATTTTGCATAAAGTTAAATAGTGTGAGATCAGGTGAATCAAGGAAATATGCATGCTTAGTGCATATAATTTCTACAAAATATTTGAAAGGAGAGACATTGATTAAGATGGGAAAAGGTTGTTGACGATACACAACCCATAATCCAATTGGTGACTTCCAAACCCAAACCGATATGGAATAAGATAATTCCGTGAAAAATACGCTAACTTTGGTAAAGGCCTTGCTGAGGTCCATTTTGAGATCATGGATTTTATATTTTTAGCTTTTTTATAGAATGTAAACTTTGGTGATGCCAATAGCACCATGGATTTTCCCATCACCAGAAAACCTAATTGGTTGAGCAACATTTTATTAACAAGATTTTTCGATCCTATTAGATATCACTTTGGATATAATTTCATATAAACTAAGTTACATAGAGCTATTGGATGGAAGCCAAGTAAAGACTTTGGTTTGGAGAATTTTGGAATCAAAACGATGTAAGTTTCATTTATATCTTTGGAGACCTTTCCGTACCTTCTATATTCATCCACTTCTTTACAAAGATTAGGCCCTATAACGTCAAAAGGAAAGGAAGAGTTTGACTATCCAGGATTAGCCCTACAAGGTGAAAAAAGGAAAGGAAGATTTCGACTTATCCAAACCCATCATGGCCTTGACTTTGGTATTTGAAAAAAACTTTAGTATCCATTTTGTTTCGTTAGAGGAGACACATACAATTAGGACAAAGTTCTCACCGGCGGATTTTTGGACAATTTAAATAATCCGTGCTGAGAGTCCGTGTTAGAAGAGTTCTGGATCATTAAAAAGAGAAGCAATGTGTGACACAATAGCATCCTTTAAATTCGATGGCTAGTAACAATTTTGTACGATCATCCATGTCAAGCTCCCGTACAGCTTTATATTCCCTTTGTGATTTGCATAATTATGGAAAAAGATGTTTTTGTATCTTTGCTTAATCCAAGTTTCGCTCTTTAGTCTCCGTGTCTCTTCCTTCTTTAACATCCGTATTTTTCCTGTTTCCCAAAGATTCATTGGCTATAACCGTTGGAAATAGAGAGTTAGAAAAGATCTAGGAGAGATGATCATATTCGAGCTCTATTTTGAACAAGTCCCTTCTTTAGTTTCGTATTCTTTTTATTTTCCCACATCTCAACCTCCTCCTTTTTTAGTTACCCGCCTTTTTGACAAGTGATCCCATGGTGGCCTCGTAGGTTAAAATATCACTTCTTTTCCAACAATGCTTCACCGTAGATCTAATGGAACCATCTTCCAACCATATATGGTTAACTTTGAAAGGATAGTTGTTCTTGTAATTTTAGAAATCGAAATCCAAGAGAATTGGCATATGATGAGATTTTATCTTGACATATCCGTGGATCTATATCTCCGTCATTTCACCATCCGACCCGTTATCACTCGTATTTTCCTTGAAGTTGTAGAGAAAGAGGAAAGGTCCGAGGTAAATCCACAAACCAACCTTTCAGCGTACGTGACCCAGCCATCTGTACCCGCAGGAGGGCTCTCTCCGTATGATTTAGCTTTTGTTTCTGGAAAGATATTAGGCTAGTTATAAAGTCCGTGGTTTGTTTTTGTTTTGAATTTGAGGTGGTGGAATCCGCCTAACCGAGGGCAAGATCGAGTAGTTTCAGCGATTGGGCTATGGAGTCAAAAAGTATGGCTTTTAACCGGATTAAGTTTATCACACAAAAGATGGCTTTCGCAGCAAGATAGCCAAAACATACAGAACAATTTTAGATCTAAAGTGAATGGAATGGATTTTATAAATGGATGAAAGGCAATTAAGAATCTTTCACATGTCTATACGAGGGGAAAGTGAGTGATTACCACAAAGAGCAATTGAGAATTCTTTACTCAAAGTAATCAAAATGCTTACAAACCAGAACATAAGCAATTAAGAATTCAACGCTTTAAAGACCAGCTTTTAGAAGAAAACATTTAGCAATAACAATGATTGAAAATCGCAGCACACTTAAGCACTTTCTCGATTTAACTCCTTTTCGTTAATCATTCAGTAAATGAAACACAATGATATAGTAAAACATATATAAACGACTCAGAAACACAGCAGATGGAATACGACTTATCGCCTCGTAGTCCCGACACATGAATCCCGCAGTCTTTTTCTTTGAGCTTCAATTCATCACCCGAGCATTAGCCACAAAGAAATTTCTCCAAAAGCACTTTATTCCAAAATAGTCAATGTTACTTAAAAAAGTTCAAGAATCCACCTTCAATACTCCGATCGTAGGAGTATTTATACAAAACGTTACAAAAATATCTCATAACAACTTGAGATATTATCTAGGATGACTCATAAGCAAATTACAATAAAAATAGAGACGATGGTCTCGTAGATTAGAAAGAATGACAATCGATGTTGTGTTGTTTCCTTATTTTGAGAATGTTGGAGTGTGCCCTATGTTGGCTCATTGTTGTCCTTTTCGCAACTCGTGCTAGCTGGTCCATTTAATCGATACTCTTTGGATCGCTCGGCTACACTTTGACCTTTATTCACTTTATCCTTCTTTATCTCGACTAACCTAGTATATGATCAAAATTCTGGGTAAGGATAATTTTGCAAAAGTTCATAGTTCTTCCACCACTATCTTCCTAATCCTAGTCCTTTGTAGCTTTCTGAGAGTTTCACTGGGTCAGATACCTAAAGAAAGAGAAGGAGTAGGAACAATGTTACCATGCTCAAGATAAAACAAATTTTCTAGTTTGGCATGAAGATCTTTTTCTTCGTAGGTAATGTTGTCGTTGATGAACTAGCTGAGGCATTGGCCCCAGTGTTAGTATACTTCTGTCCAATTTTTCAACAACTTCTCTGTGTCCAAATTTATCCTCTCGAAATGAAAGGACTGGCAACTTTATTCAGTCAAAATGCTCAAATCTGTTCTATAATGATTTCTTTCCGCATGTCCGAGCATCTTCATTTCAAATTCGCACGTAGTTCTTTGTGCAAAACTTATTTCCAAAATTGTGCCCGTCTGCCTTGAATGCCAAATTCTTCAAGTTGCCGCTATTCGAGTATTTAGAAATGAATGAGTTCATTGGCTTCATCAGGACTATTTCCCACCCTTCTCCTCGTCGCTAAAACTTACAGCCAATTTGACTAAATCATTTTGTTCCTAAATTATTTGAATCGAGGGGTCGATATCCTTTATTGATCGATGATGTCATCCCAGAATTTCATCATTTCAGTTGGGCTTCCAATGTGAGATCCTTTTCCAATGCATCGACTATTTTTTCTAATTTGTTCACTTCTCTTGTTTTATCAAAGAACACTCATTTTCTTGAAAGATCATATTTGTGTTCTAGAGTGGCTAATTGTTCCTTTGTTCGTGAGCTTAGGACGAAAAGTTTCATTTCTTCCATTGACTTCATAATTCATCAAGACTCAAATTTGCAAAGGTTGCCCTCGTGACACCCCGCCGGCTGACCCGTTGTTGCCGCACTGCCACTACTCCTACCGTAGATACCGGAATATTTTTCTCGCTATGTTTCAATGCATTCTCAAGCTCTTTCGCTCATTAAGTTGCTCATTCAATCTTAAGAGCAAACTAATAGTTCTTCCTCATAATTTTTTGCTTGATGATTTCTGTACCGTGATGTCTTGATTTAACTTCAGCTTGTTTTTCGTAGCCGCAATATCATCATTTTTTTCGATCAAAGTTTAATACCTTTTCACATCTTTAGGATTATTATGATCCAAACCAATGATTATTTCCTCCAAAGTTTTGATTCTATTATCCTTTGCTAGCCTGGGAGGAGGCTTTTTCAAGCTTCTAACCCATTAGTGTTATCCAAAGAACTCGCAACTTATAATACTGATTTATCCGTCGTAGTAGAATAAATCATATCACCTCGTTTGCTTGTGTAGCTCAATTTGATCTAATGGATGGATATCCTTTGCTAAGACTTCAAAATTAGTCTCAGAATACTGTGTAACTGCAGCCTTCTCGAGGTCGCCGCACCTTGGGCTTGAAGTGGCTCTGGCCACTATCTGCACCGTTGATGTCATAGGTCGACATCATTGCCTTCGATTTTTCTATATCTTCAAATATTAGTTTGCCACTTGAAGTCTAAGTGGACGTTTTGCCTTTATATTGATGAATGTTCTTTTGATGTCCTGTGCATCTTTTACCGGAGGTTTGAAAGAAGATATCTCCTCGCACTTTCGTTGCTCTCCGTAGTTCCTTTCTTGAAAATTAGCAGATGTCCCACCACACTGCACTGCTTTTTGACCCGTTCTCTTCCTCGGTTATCGTGATTTCGAATCGATTCAACTTACGGAAGAGGAGTTAATTTCCGCTTTTAACACCTCATTGCTCGCAGGAGCCACCGTCGTATAGTCGCTTTCCAAATTCTTTTTCCTCATTCTACACATTTAGAGGAGTTTGTAAAATTGAAATTTCTCGTTCATTGACCCGAGTAGAGGAATTTGTACTTGACCCCCGTTCGTGCTCGTTTCTTCCGTCATTGTGAATTTTTCAATTACTTGTATATCAGTTCTTTTTTCCTTTAGATTCTACCCACCGCACTAATCTCCCCGCAAATTTCGTTGTGAAGTCCCACAGAAGAAGGACCAATAATCGGTATCCGCACCTCGTCCAAAAGAGTTCAGGTCACATTCTCAAGATATTTATCACATTTTCAACATTGACCGCTCACCATTCTCAACCAATGTCCCTTCAACCATTCATCCATATTGGCATATTGTCCTATTTCGGGATTCTTTGATGGATGTATATGTGATAGTTTATTTTTCATTCTTCTATCATGCGTATAAAGTTGTTTGACTATAAGGCACCCGTAGAAACTCTTTTGGTAGTCGAGATAGTCTTCTAAAATTCTCTCGCTTCCCTTCAACTTCCCTAGAGTTACAAATAAAGGGACCTAATTGGTTCTTGATCCGAGTTGAGCCTTTTTCTACTGCGTAAAATGAACCATCTCGTACTCTAATCATCCGCCTAAAATACTCTAATGCAAAGAGTCTCATTGGGACATATTTTGGCAATTTGAATGGGCATAACTCACACCCATATATTCTCGATTCGTGTGGTTTTTGATATAGGTACCAAATACCTATCTTGCATCGCTTTGAGAGCTAAAGGATTTTCTTGATGTCATTATTTACCCTAGGAGGAGAGACTCCGTCAACAAGGTGGTTGGCAGGATGTTAAAAAAGGTCAAAAAACTCATTATAGGAATAAGGAGAATCAGGGGAATTATGAGTAATGGTAGACCAAAAGATGACCGACTTAGATTCCTTTGGCATCAAGTTGTCGGGGAAAATACCGAGAGGGGGGGTGAATCGCATTTACCCAGACATTCAAAACTTTCACTTTTTCTTGCTTCTAAAATGCATACGCTACTTTTCCTTTAGCAAACTCGCGTATACACGTGGATATCCTTCATACAACTCGCGTATTAGCGTAGATCTAAATATGTCATAAATTTATTAACTTAGTTCTTTGCAATATTCATTCATCCGATGTCAGTTAGCAAGGAACATGTGTAGTAACAATAGAATAAACCATCACATAAAGCGTCACACATGAACACCAGGATTTTTAGGTGGAAACCCAAGTCGGGAGAAAACCACCGCCATAGCTTGCTCAGCCTTCAATATTTTATTATAGAGAAAACATCTTACAACATATGTGCCGGCGCAGACTCTCGACCAAAGACGTGTGCACCCACCGCGCTCGTTTACCGCCCTCTCCTCGGAAGGAGCTACGACCCCCTCGACTCTGCTTTTTTCACTGTCTCACCCGGAAGGGAGCTACGACCGCTCTCGCTTTGTATCCCCTCACCGAAGGGAGCTTCAACCGATCGAAGGCTACAAACCTCGGCACCTTGCGGACCACGTTTCATCAATTTTCACACTCGGATCCAAGGCTTCCTTTTAGAACATAACTTGCAGTGCCACGTTTCATCATATTTTCACGATCGGGACCCCTCTCCACATATTTAAGCTCCATGATACAACCAAACTGAAACAGACAACTCGCAACTCGATAGAATACAGACAGTTAGAACACCGAGAACAGATCGATATTTCGCTTGCTGCTATCAGAAGAAACCCCTAGTTTGCATACGCGCTTTCCTTCACCGACATCGCGTATATACGCGCTTTCCGTTCACATAAACCACAACGTATACTTCGTACACATGCATCTAATTTCATTGCGCATACGTGCTTTCTCTTCGCAAGCCGCGTATATACGCGCTTTCCTCCGCGGCGAAACTAGCGTATGGTTCTTCGCATATTTAGTGTCATTGCAATTCTTCGTACCGATACATCACACGCATTTTTACCCTTTACTTCTACGTATGTTCACCTGCATGCGTTCGCTCATCTCGGATCTAATCATTCCATAAACGATCTAGCAAATACAAGTACGTTTCGCATCTAGATCCCCTTCTTCATCATTGGTGCATCATACATTCGTATCTATCATTCAATCGTAATCTCTTTTCCATTCGGATATACTTCAGTAGAGAAGTATTCATTCAAGCTCGACATCTTGCACCACACCCATGATTTGCACAATGAATTTCTTCTCCTTATATAGGTTTACCCTTTTGTCAATACCATGAGCCAAAACCACATTACTTCCGATGGTATTCTCGGACGGGGTCACATAGACGAATCATTACTCAATACAATGGGTCAATACCATGGTGGTTACCCCTGGTTTTGCACTTTATGAGCGCTTTAGCCCATACGCGACTTGGCACGTTGTTTCGCGTGCATACGCGACTTCTCCTAGGACAATCCGCGTATGCCTCAGAGACATACTCTTTTTCATCATAGATGTAGCACATATCCTGAATTTCCTTTCTTCATGCTACTCCTAGCGACATCATATTTGCTTCATCAGAACATATTTACATCATTTACACAACTTCATCAAGTAGGTTTGCCATCAAGGACAACACATGTACAATGCATGTCTTCATCTTCATTAAGTGGGTTGCCATCAAGGACAACACTCGCATCATATTTGCCAACAATCTCCCCTTTGGACTTGATGGCAACCACGATGGTGTTTGGTTACCACAGATAGGCACATGTCACTCTCCCACATGTAACTCTCCCCATACATTTGACATCATTCTCCCTCATTCAAACACCATGTCACTCTCCCCCTTGACATCAAGGGAAAAGGGCGGATCAAAAACCAACATAGCTCTCCCCTTTTCTCCTCATGTGGAAGAAAGCGTTCTCGTAGATCCGATATATACCGAAGTGACCAAGCTCCCCCGAGTTCATGTCTGAATCTTCAAAACATATTTTTCCAATGAAGTACATGACATCTATGACTTTCCTATCACCAATGACTCATACTTACATCAAAGATCCATCCAAGTGGATTTACATATGAGACTCAACTACCCAACCAAGTGGGTTTACAAATTTGACTCACCAACGCCAACCAAGTGGGTTTACAAAATTTGACTCAGCCTACAACCAAGAGGGTTTACACTTTATCAAGTCCTGCATGACCGAATATTACAATTTTACAACATGGGTCTCCACACGACCCTTTCATACAAATTACAAAATATGACCATCATGACCAACACTCAAAAGTCCCCAAGAAAGAGAACATATTTCGTAACCATCATGATGCCAACACCGCATTATACTCGCTAGACAGCTAATGCGAATTTGTGCAACCAAGCAATCCTTTTCCAAATGACTATAGGCTCCTTAGTTTGTGCATCCCCGAAACCTCTCCACCAACAAATCATCAAAGGCATCTCCATCAAAACATTAGAAACAGACTATGAGAACTTCCGGAACACCACTCGTAGATACCAAACAAGACGTCGCAGATACCAAACAACACCGCGTACCGTGTCGAAGAGGAGTCGACTCCAAAGCAAAATTGTCAGCCAATCGACCATACGCGGTCAGCAGGAACTTACGCAGTACATACGCGATCGTAGTTTTCGTGAAAACTGCCAGTATCCCAAGTCCATCTTCTAAATTTATGCGTATATGATTCTCTGCGAACAGACAATGCGCTTTTCTAAGATATTTGACTGCTTCGACTACGACATAATAATAGTGTAGCTTGTCTTCAAGTCATCCAATGGTTGTAGCATAAGCCCATGAGTAACCGTTTCATCTTTATAAAGATCAATACACATTTCCAAAAGAGATTATCATACCGTATCAAAGATTCGCATATGTGTCAAGAAATCATCCATGTGGTCCAAAATCACCATGATCTTCAAGATGTAAGAATAATACAAAAGATCTCAACCATAGCAACCAAACTCTACATGATCTCAAACAAATGATATCCAACTCATCCACACAAAGATACTTATCACAACCGTGGCTCAAAATCTCATCATAATAATCATGTACCAAATCATCATCATTTGATCATGAGTATCAATAAGACCAAAGAATAAGCAATCATATTGCCAATAATGCAACCATTAGAATTCAACCCGTTTACCCTTAAACCAAAGGTTTTTCCTTAATTCTGTGCAACTGAGACACCTTCAACAAGTCATCAACAACAACCGCATCATCCTGTCCTCATCTTCCTAACTATAAGACTTTCATCTCAACAATGAATGCTCTTCATCTTAAAGCAACCAGGCTCCATCCATAATCTTCACCACAAGAACCTATGCATCATTTCATTATCATGAGTATAACTAGAATGATGCCAATAAAGTGAAATCAATGCCACGACCGATGCTCCCCCGGACTTCGCTTAGATCTTCAACTATCGATAAATTTTCTTATCATCAATGCATACACGACCGCGCTCGGGAACTCGCATGCATACGCGACTTTAGTTAATGGAACTCGCATGGAAAGTGTAATATAGAAATTTCACACCTTTCATCTCCTTCGCAAATTTACCGTTTCGTTTTTCTTCACACCAAATGCAATCGTCGTAAATACATCTAACCGTAATAATCAAATCAACTATGAGAGTCATCATGTATCAAGCCCTTCTATGACGATACATTACTAAATCTCCTAATGTATCCCCCACATCATTCCCGCAACAATCGCAGAAGTAAGCTTCCATGATGACCGGCAGAGGGTCCGAATTCTCACGTTTCGATCGGTCCTCCTTCTTTTTCCAAATTTGCTTGAACTTTCATTTGAGTGCCGGAAGTTATCCACTTTCCCGCATCGTTCATCCCCGCATTCCTTTTCTACATGTCCATACTTATTACAAGCATAACATCTCATGTGGTCAAAAAGGATCAGAATTTGATACTTAATCTTCCTCCTTTTGCAATCAGTCGCTTTATGTCCATACACATGTTACATGAGAAACAATATCCTCTCGTCAAGAGACTAGAGTACATTTCTCGAGTAGGATCCGTTTGTTTGTGGTCGAAACAATCTACTGGCACTTGTCGCAACATGCCCATAGTTATGACATCTAAAGCATTCAACATTATTGAATGATTTCCTTTGAGAATTCATGATCGTTGGTTGACCTTTGTTTCTTTCAACACTTCAGTTTTGCATTGTCTTCCTCAATCATTAGCATTCCCTTGTGAACTAGATTCACCTTTAATGGTTTCATGGAAACCAAGACCATGTTTGGATAGCAGGAGACCTTGATTACCTCGTAATATTGTCCAAGATATTACTTATCATGAAACCTCAAAAGTTTAATCTTTTCTTCTAATTTACTTTTGAGAATGTTTACCTCAACCTCCAAGGCTTGGCATCGTTTGTTTCTTCTTTCCTTCTTCCATTCTCTACTTGATCCTTCAGATTTAGGATTTCTTCTTTCAACCAATTTTCGTTGTCTTCACATGTTTGTCAGCCTCTTTCATTCTTCTTGTCGATGCTATGAGATCTCTTGAGGGAGACACCGCTTCAAGTCCTTCCTTATCAAATGATGGTAGATTTTCTCACTTTTCTTACTTGATGTCACAGTTTTGCTTCAGAGAGAGATGATTCCCACTTCAAGACCTTCATTCTTCCTTTTTGATTTTTTCCAGATCCATGATGAAACCGTTTTCTCGCTTCAAGTCCTTCATTTTTCTCATTTGATTCTTCAAGTTCTCTCGCTTGCGTAGATGATTCCAAATGGATATCCTTTACTTCGATCGTACATCATCGAACATCCTTTTCTACTTTGTTTGGAGTGCGTCATTCTTCCCATTAGAATATTTTGTTGATTCAACTTCTTTTAAATCCTCAACATCATTGCTTGCACAAAGATAATATCATGATCACTATCAGATTCATCTTTGTCAATCACAGTACCGTTTTCCGAGACATCTCCTTACCTTGAGTATTTTGCTTGCCAATAGTGAGTCATTTTAATATTTTTCATTTTAGGTTGATAAAGATATTTCTTCACCATTGTTTGTACCACTCACCTTTCAAAGGATGATCCCAATCACTATCGTATCTATCTCTCATTTCTATCCATGTTCTCTCGAATATCTCCTTTCTTCGAATAAAGCCTCTTTCTTTGCTCTTTCCCATTGCGATTTTACCTCCTTTCAAGCGATCAAGCTTTCCGTGTATGACCACGTCCGATACCAATTGTTGGGAAAAATACCGAGAGTGAATCGAAACGTTTACCGCATATTCAAAACTCTTTACTTTTTTCGCTTCTAAAACGCATACGCTACTTTCCCTTTAGCAAAACTCACGTATACACGCTGGATATCCTTCATACAACTCGCGTATTAGCATAGATCTAAATATGTCATAAATTTATTAACTTAGTTCTTTGCAATATTCATTCATCCGATGTCAGTTAACAAAAGAACATGTGTAGTAACAATAGAATAAACCATCACATAAAGCATCACACATGAACACCAGGATTTTTAGGTGGAAACCCAAGTCGGGAGAAAACCACCACCGCAGCTTGCTTAGCCTTCAATATTTTATTATAGAGAAAACATCTTACAACATATGTGCCGGCGTAGCTTTCGACCAAGACGTTGTGCACCCACCGCGCTCGTTTACCGCCCTCTCCTCGAAGGGAGCCACGACGACTCGTCGCTTTTTACCGCCCTCACTCGGGAAGGAGCTACGACCGCTCTCGCTAGCCACTGCCCTCACCGGGAAGGGAGCTTCAACCGACCGAAGGCTACAACCTCACACCACCTGTGGACCACGTTTCATCAATTTTCACACCGGATCCAAGGCTTCCTTTTAGAACATAACTTTAGCAGTGCCACGTTTCATCATATTTTCATGACCGGGACCCCTCTCCACATATTTAAGCTCCATGATACAACCAAACCGAAACAGACATCAACCGACAGACTCGTATAGTCAGACTTAAACACACGAGAATCAGACCGATATTTCGCTACCCTCGTATCCGCGAAGAACCCTAGTTTGCATACGCGCTTTCCCTTTCACCGATATCGCGTATATACGCGCCTTTCCGTTCACATAAACCAAAGGTATACTTCGTACACATGTATCTAATTTCATTGCGCATACGTGCTTTCTCTTCGGCGGCCGCGTATATACGCGCTTCCTCCGCGGCGAAACTAGCGTATGGTTCTTCGTCATATTTAGGTCATTGCAATTCTTAGATACAGATACATCACACGATTTTTACCCTTTACTTCGCACGTATGTTCACCTAATGCTCGCCTCATCTCGGATCTAATCATTCCATAAACAGACTAGCAAATACAAGTACGTTTCAGATCTAGATCCCCTTCTTCATCATTGTGCATCATACATTCAGATCTATCATTCAATCGTAACCCTTTTCCATTCGGTATATACTTCAGTAGAGAAGTATTCATTCAAGCTCGTACATCTTGCACCACACCCATGATTTGCACAATGAATTTCTTCTCTCTTATATAGGTTTACCCTTTTCAATACCATGAGCCAAAACCACATTACTTCCGATGGTATTCCCGGACGGGTCACATAGATGAATCATTACTCAATACAATGGGTCAATACCATAGTGGTTACCCCTGGTTTTGCACTTTATGAGCGTTTTTTCCCATACGCGACTTGGCACGTTGTTTCGCGTGCATACGCGACTTCTCCTAGGAAAATCCGCGTATGCCTCGAGACATACTCTTTTCATCATAGACTCAGCACATACTGAATTTCTTTCTTCATTCCCTTCTGTACTCACTGTAGATACATCAGATTTACATCATTTAACAAGTTTATCAAGTAGGTTGCCATTCAAGGACAACACTCTATCAAGTGGGTTGTCATCAAGGACAACACTCAGCATCATATTGCCAACAAACATCATATCACATCAGATTTACATCATTTACCAAGTCCATCAAGTCAAGACAACTTCATCGAGTGGATTGCCATCAAGGACAACACATGCTCACCGACGCATGTCTTCATCTCCATTCCGTGGGTTGCCATCAAGGACAACACTCGCATCATATTTGCCAACAATCTACCCTTTAGACTCGATGGCAACCACGACGGTGTCTGGTTACCACAACAGACAGTGCACATGTCACACTCCAATGACACCATGTCACTCTCCCACACATTTTGACATCATCATCTTCTTCATTCAAACACCATGTCACTCTCCTCTGACATCAAGGGCAAAAGGGAAAATTAAAAACCAACATACTCTCCCCTTTTCTCCTCATGTGGAAGAAACGTTCGTCAGATCCGATATATACCGAAGTGACCAAGCTCCCCCGAGTTCATGCTCGAATCTTCAAAACATATTTTCCAATGAAGTACATGACACTATGACTTTCCTATCACCAATGACTCATACTTACATCAAAGATCCATCCAAGTGGATTTACATATGAGACCTCAACTACCCAACCAAGTGGGTTTACAAATTTGACTCGCGCCTACCCAACCAAGTGGGTTTACATTTGACTCAGCCTACCCAACCAAGAGGGTTTACAAAGTATCAAGTCCTTACATGACCGAATATTACAATTTTACAACATGGGTCTCCCACCGTGACCCTTTCATACAAATTACAAAATATGACTTTCCTTTCATGACCAACACTCAAAAGTCCCCAAGAAAGAGAACATATTTCCTAACCATCATGATGCCAACACCGCATTATACTCGCAACAGCTAATGCGAATTTGTGCAACCAAGCATCCTTTTCCAAATGACTAAGGCTCCCCCTTAGTTTGTGCATCCGAACCTCTCCACCAACAAATCATCAAAGGCATCTCCATCAAAACATTAGAACAGACTATGAGAACTTCCGGAACACCACTCGTGAGATACCAAACAAAGCATCAGCAGATACCAAACAACACCGAGAACCGTGTCGAAGAGGAGCCGAACTCCACACAAATTTGTCAGCAATCGACCATACGCGGTTTTCTCGTGCGTGAAACTCGCGTACATACGCGACCGTGTTTTCGTGAAAACCCGCGTATCCCAAGTCCATCTTCTAAATTTATGCATATGATTCTCTATGAGGAATGGTAGACAATGTTCAAACTCTTCTTTCTAAGATATTTGACTCGTTTCCGGACTACGATATAACAATAGTGTAGCCGTGTCTTCAAGCGTCATCCAATGGTTGTAGCATAAGCTCATGAGTAACTAAGCCTTCGTATCCTTTGCGCATCAATACATTATTTCTGCAGAGATTAACATACCGGTAACAACATCTTCGTATATGTGTCAAGAAATCATCCATGTGGTCCAAAATCACCATGATCTTCAAGATGTAACATGAAGTAACATATGTAGGCAAAAGATCTCAACCATAGCAACCAAACTCTACATGATCCGAAACAAATGATATCCAACTCATCCACACAAAGATACTTATCAAGAACTGTGGCTCAAAATCTCATCATAATAATCCATGTACCAAATCATCATCATTTGATCACATGAGTATCACCAAGACCAAAGAATAAGCAATCATATTGCCAATAATGCAACCATTAGAATTCAACCCGTTTACCTCTTAAACTGCTTCTTCCTTAACTTGTGCAATCCGAGACACCTCAACAACAAGTCATCAACAACACCGCATCATCCGTCCTCATCTCCGAACTATAAGACTTTCATCTCAACAATGAATGCTCTTCATCTTAAAGCAACCAAAGCACCCATCCATAATCTTCAACACAAGAACCCATGCATCATTTCATTATCATGAGTATAACTAGAATGATGCTAATAAAGGAAATCATCAGCCGCCAGCCGACCGATGCTCCCCCCGGACTTCGCTTTAGATCTTCTACCTATCGATAAATTTTCTTATCATCAATGCATACACGACCGCGTTCGGAACTCGCGTGTATACGCACTTAGTTAATGGAACTCGTATGGAAAGTGTAATATAGAAAATTTCACACCTTCATCTCCTTCCTCGCAACTTACCTTTCCTCGTCTCGTCTTTTCTTCACACCAAAATGCACCGTCGAAATACATCCAACTTAATAATCAAATCAACTATGAGAGTCATCATGCATCGCTTCCTCGTGACGACATTACCAAATCTCCCAATGTATCCCACATCATTCCCTGTACTCGAATCGAGAAGTAAGCTTCCGTGTTTGATGACCGCAGTGAGGGTCCCATTCGCTCGATCTATTCTTCTTTTTCCAAATTTGCTTGAACTTTCTATTTGAGTGGTCGTAGTTATCCACTTTCCAGACCGTTCTCATCCCGCATTCCTTTTTCTACATGTCCATACTTATTACAAGCATAACATCTCATGTGGCCGAAAAGAACAAGAATCATTACAAAGAGTATTTCTAATCTTCCTCCTTTTGCAATCGTTTTATGTCCATACATGTTACATGAGAAACAATATCCTCTCGAAGAGACTAGAGTACCTTCAGTAGGATCTCGTTTGTTTGTGGCCGAAACAATCTACTTCGCAATTTGTCAACATGCCCATAGTTATGACATCTAAAGCATTCAACATTATTGAATGATTTCCTTTGAGAATTCATGATCGTTGGTCGATCTTTTTGTTTCTTTCAACACTTTGTTTCGTATCGGTTTTCTTGAATCATTAAGATTCCTCAGAACTAGGATTCACCTTTAATGGTTTCATGGAAACCAAGACCATGTTTGATAACAAAGGAGACCTTGATTACCTGCATTGTCCAAGATATTATCATGAAACCTCAAAAGTTTAATCTTTTCTTCAATTTACTTTTGAGAATGTTTACCTCAACCTCCAAGGCTTGGCATTGCTTTGTCATGCTTTCCTCTTTCCTTCTTCCATCTTCTACTTGATCTCCTTCAGATTTAGATTTCTTCTTCAACCAATTTCGTTGTCTTCACATGTTTGTCGGCAAATTTCTTCATTCTTCTTGTTTGATGCTATGAGATCTTCTTCGAGGAGACAATTTCTGCTTCAAGTCCTTCCTTATCAAATGATGGCAGATTTTCTCACTCTTTCATTTGATGCTTTCAAGTTTTGCCTCGTAGAGAGATGATTCCGCCTTTCCTTCAAGACCTTCATTCTTCCTTTTTGATTTTTCCAGACCGTTTTTTAGAGAAACGTTTCCTCGCTTCAAGTCCTTCATTTTTCTCATTTGATTCTTCAAGTTCTCGTTTGGCAGAGAGATGGATTCTGCCTGATATCCTTTACTTCGATTGTATACATCATCGAACATCCTTTTCAGCTTTAAACACAAAGCTTTGGAGGCAAATATTCTTCTCATTAAATATTCTTTGTTGATCTTTGATAACTTCTTTTAAATCCTCAACATCATTGCTTGCATCAGATAAGATTAAGGGGATCACCACGTATCTATCTTTGTCAACTTCGTTGTACCGCTTTTCTCGAGACATCCTCACTCGTATATTTTGCTTGCTATGAGTACTTGTAGAGCTTGGTCGAATATTTTTCATTTCTTTCTAGGTTGATAGCATATTCTTTCACTATTGTTTGTACCACTAAGATCTTTCAAAGGATGATCCCAATCACTATCGATTCATCTCCTTTGATTTCCGGTATCCATGTTCTCTCGAAATATCTCCCTTTCTTCGAATAGGCTTCTTCTTTTGCTTCTTTCCCATTGCGACGCATCTCCTTCAAGCGATCAAGCTTCCGCAGGCGGACCACGCTCCGACACTAACTGTTGGGAAAACACCGAGAGGGGGGGTGAATCCGTATTTAACGTATATTCAAACTTTCACTTTTTCTTGCTTCCAAAATGCATACGTCACTTCGAATTCAGATTTACGTATACACGCTTATTACCCTTTACGAAACTCGCGTATACACAGATATCTATTTATGTCATTAATTCTTCACTAAATTATTCCTTCATTTATTCATCGATATTCAATAAGCAGAACATGTGTGAAGAATGTATTAAATCATCACACAAAGCATCACACATGAACACCTTCAGATTTTTAGGTGGAAACCCAAGCCTAGAGAAAACCACCGCCGCAATGTTGCTCACCTTCAATATTTTATATAGAAAAAACATCTTACAACATATGTGGCCGGCGTTGCATTTGACCAGCACGCAGTGCACCACCTCGCGCTCGTTTACCAAATGCCTCTCCGGGAAGGGAGCTACGACCCCCTCGACTCGCTATCACCCCCCCGGAAGGAGCCAATACCCCCGGACCATGGCATTGCCTCACTCGAAGGGAGCTGCGACCGATCGAAGGCTGTAACCTCAAAGACCACCTTGGACCACGTTTCATCAATTTTCACATCGGGATCCAACAATCAATAACACCACTACAGCTACATTTCATCATATTTTCACCGGACCCTTTCCATACTTTTAAGCACAAACATACGTCACTACCAGATACATATCAACATGCATCGTATAGCGTAAACATGCGAATAGATCGATATTTTTATACCCTTGCTTCAAGAACTCCTAGCTCTGCATACGCGCTTCCCTTCACCGATATCGCGCATATACGCGCTTCCGTCCACAAACCAACAGATACCCGGCTGTATATTTTAGTGCGCATACGCGCTCACTCATCGAAGCCGCGCATACACGCGCTTCCTCCGCGCGAAGCAGCGTACAGATCTTCGCCCGCTCGCGTAGCAAACATTTCTTCGCATCGCATATTCAGCCCGCATCTACCTTTACTTCGGCATGCATGTTCGCCAGATGCTCGCTCATCTCGCATCTAATCACTCCATAAACAGACCCGCGTATACAAGTACATTTCGCATCTAAAGATCCCACTTCATCATTTCTTCATAAGTGCTTCATAGATTCAGATCTATCATCAATCTCATCTTTTCCATACGTATATACTTCATAGAGAAGTATTCATTCGGGCTCGACATCTTGCTCCCACACTCATGATTTGCACAACAGAATTTCTTCTCCTTATATATGATTACCTCCTTGTCAATACCATGAGCCCCTTTTTCTTACCATGGACTAAAATAATACCATAAGCCCAAAACTACTTCCCCCCCCCCGGGTCAATTAGGCGGATCATTACCTAATACAATGGGTCAATACCATGGTGGTTACCCCTTGGTTTTGCACTTTTTGAGCGCTTTAGGCCCATACGCTACTTGGCACGTTCCTTCAGCGTGTATACGCGACTTCCCCTAGGCTAATCCGCGTATACCAAGAGATACACTTTTCATCATACTTTGAGTACATTCTCGAAATCCTTTCTTCATGCACTTCGTAGAAACATCATATTTTCTTCATCGTGAACATATATTCTCTCAAGCACAACTTCATCAAGTAGATTGCCATCAAGGACAACACATGTCAACAGTCGCATGTCTTCATCTCCATTAAGTGGGTTGCCATCAAGGACAACACTCTGCATCATATTTCCAACACAAGTTTCTTAACATAAAAAGGGGAAATCTCTGACTAAAAGTAAATCATGAGGTGATATATGACAGAAGAATACTTGAACACTCTCTCATTCCCTAATCTCATGAACTGATCATGGATTTTGTTAGCAATATAAGATGCAAAATTGTACTTGAAAGCAGGAAGTCGTCTGTGGTAAAGACAACAATACTAGGTTAATTGATCAACATACTCACTAGTATTGAAGCCCATTATAGAAGATACTGTTCGGCATTGTCCGCCCACATCAAGAAAAATTATAACCATAAGTGAGGCTTATAGGTGATGCTCTAGCAATATGAAGGTTTGAATAGGCGCTTAACTCTTCATGGGATAAATTGGTATATATTTTCAAGTAATCCAGCCATGGACAAAGGGAGTGAGGGCTTGACCAAAGTTGGAATTGTAGCATTTCATTTATGGACCGATAGCTATTGGGAAAAGGACATTTTGACTGGGGATAAAATTGCCGTTGGTCGGATCATAATTTGCATGGCGTAATGGATTAACCTTGAAAATGTGGACCGAGGGGGGAGAAGGTACATGGGAAGATTGGATTCCCAAAGTCCAAAGATGTCAAAACCATTCAAATAATTGTCTCTATACGCAAAATTCGAAGAGGATTTCACCGAGAAGGTGTCTTTAATTTGAAAATCCATACTCTGGCTTGTAAGAAAATAATCCAAGTCCTTGTGAGGCATATCGAGGGGCACGACATTCGTAGCTACATGAACTTCCATTTCCGGTTCTCAGATTCAAAAATGAAAATCGCTTCATGAAAACGGCAAAATTACAAAGCCTTCCTTTGGGATGCAATTGCACTGGGAGTTGAGGAATAAATTAATAATCAATTTTTAACCCCGCTCTGAAGAAAAACGAAACCATGATTCTTGCTGCAGTTCGATTTTTAGGGTAACACTGTTTTTCCGGAATGAATAGTGTTTTAAATGCATCGTTAAGGCGAAGAACTCGAGTGTTCGTCTGCACTTTTCAAGAAATTAACTGCTTGCGAGATTTTAACAATTAAATTCGAAATTGGTTGTCCTGGGACACCGGTACACGCATGATAAATGAAAATGACAGAGATTCGTTTGTTTTATTCGCAAAGTCAAAATTTTGGCGGTTTTGATTGATGACGTCAACATGTACGCGGATGAGTCACGGGGAAGCAGAACGGCTTTCTATCACACCGCTTTTGGGGAAGAGTGGTTTTGCGAATGACAAGCGATTCCATACGATGATCGATGCGTGGTGGATCATCACCATAAACCGCTTGGCCATCGCGCGTTATCGTTTTCGACACGGATGGCTAGTGATATTGATACAGCCGTAGATCTCGGGATCACCAATCTACCTGCCTTCTGGACGCCGAAATGACTTCCGGAATTTAATTATGGCGGTCCAACGATTATTTGTTAATTAATCTCATGGGGGTGTTTTTATTGGCGGACACGTTATTAATTAACTCGAGGGTTAATCAATCCCATCGTACACGAGGACCTGTGGGAAGAAAAATACGCAAGGGATGGGTTATTTTGAAGTTTGGTTTAAATTAAACTTCGGGTTTATTTTTTGTTTAAACACATATAACATATGTTTAAAGGTTTTTTTCATATATTTTTTATTATATGGTAATTAAATCAAAGTGATTGGCTTACCATAGGGGCGGGAATAATATAAAGATATATTTTAGTCAAAGGGAGTATAATGGGGTGTTTTATTTAAACATGTGGGGGATTAAATACTTTGACTAAAATTATAATAAATGGATTTTTGGGTATTTTATAAAAAATGAGTTATATATAATAGGAGAAGGTCATTCTTATAGGGATTTAAATAATACATTAGAAATTAATATGACAATGAGCTAGCGTTTAAGTGTAAAACATTAGTTTAATGTCTTTAACTTATGCTTTTTGAAAAAGGGTTTTCTGTGAACTATTGCTTGATTTTCCTAAGTAAAATGGAATTTTACTTAGAAAAGTATCTTTTGAGAGGTGAATGAGTGTGATGATGGATGATTTTCAAGTACTTAGGTCAATCATTGGTCCTAGGGTCCTGTCCTCCTAAAAGTCAAGGGAAATGCCTCGAGCCCTCTAATCTATCAAACACCTCAGCACTTTAGAAATTAAAGTAAATGTTTTAGGGAGAGAAAATGAGAAAGGAAGTTAAGCATCTGACTTTCAGCCTTACGTGAACTTAATCAAATGTAGTGTCCGCTTTTCGCCACTTGTGATGAAAGTAAAATTGAACACATTTAGAACCATCATTCATCACATGTAATTCAACAACAACACCTACCTACCCTACTTACTTTACCCTACTATTTTCTCTTCTTTATTAGGGTGCACTTAGACTGGAAAACCCTTATCAATCTTCTTTTTCTTTTACATGGCAAATCTATCTATTTCTACACTTATTACATCCAAGGGCTCATATTAAACTGTTGATCACCTTTTATTAACTCTACCAATCTACTCATCTGCCAAGATTAAACTGTTTGGCCAGATATTTATTCTCTATCTCTAAAACATGAAATTGAAAAATGAATGAGTCAAGTTTAAACTGTTTGACTCTTCATAAATTGTGGCAAAATTTTAACAAGCTGCACACAATTGCTTATTACAGAAAATCAAATAGTAGTGGCATTTAGACTTGCACACTTTCCTTAGCCTTTTTTTTGGTGGGGTTCATTTTATTTCACTTTTTTGGCCAATTTTATTCTTTTTACCGTTTAATTTTTCTTTTAGGGTATACCCTCTTTACATTTTTTAAAATTTTTTGATTTTTTGATTTTTAAAGAATATGGAACACCTTTGCAACAAGAAAAAGGTTTGAACATATTGCATAGTTCAATAAGTCAATCATGAAAAATGACACCTATTGGTATAGGAGTCTAACACTGGCTCCACTTGGGGATGGCTTTTCTTGGTGAAAAGTGAAGAACAGCAGGTCAGATGCCTCAAAATGCCTTTAACTGAACCATGAAATCTTCTTTTTCTGGTGGCTTTATTATATATATGATAGTAAAACTTCTGAAGCTTAGGGCCTTCACTTCGGGCTTCAACTTCATCAAGTCACCATCCAATCAAAACTGATGCATTAGAAAGGATATATTATGTACATGTTGAAAAACAAATCAGAACATCCTAGTAAATAGGATCAAAGTAGTGTTTTAGCATTTGACCATTAACTGGTCCTTCCTCAGCTTCTGTACCATCCAAATTCTTCAAAAAATATGTGTTATTTCCCTGTAAAGCATGAATGATGTAAGGTCCTTTCCATAAGAAATCAAGTTTCCCATGTTTCCCTTTATCTTCCCTTCTGGAATCCCATCTTAAAACTTTGTCTCCCAGTTGAAAATCTTCTGTTTTAGTCCTTTTGTCAAACATCTTCTTTAACTTTTCCTGCAAAACTTAGGATCATTGATACACTTCTTGTCTGGTCTGCTGCAAGTGAATTGTTTGATTTATTCTTCTCTGAATATCATTTGGTTCTACTTGAGCTTCCTGGAGTAACTTCATTACAGGAACTCCTAAAGATGATGGAAATCTAGCCTCAATACCATAAAATAATTCATATGGACTGGTTCCGATTGATTTTTTGGTTGTAAGTCTGTCTGCCCACAATGCATTGGTAAGTTTCTTATGCCAATTCTTCTTATTCTCTTCCAATAATTTTTTAATGTTGTTAATGAGACTTTTATTGGAAGATTCAACCAGTCCATTACCCTGAGGATAATAGGCTGTTGAATGACCTAAAGTGATGTGATATTTATTGCAGAAACTAATCATTTTCTTGGACTTGAAAGCAACAGCATTATCAGTTATAATTTTTTTAGGACAGCCAAATCTTGAAAGTATATTGGTTTCTAAGAATCCTATAATTACCGAATCATTGGATTGTTTGGATGGGATAGCTTCAATCCATTTAGTAAAGTAATTTGTGGCAGTGAGGATCAATCTATGTTGCCTAGAAGAAGGGGGATGGATTTCTCCAATAAAATCCAGTCCCCATTGTTGAAAGGGTCTCTCGGTGGAAATTGGTTTTAATGGTAAAGGTAACAATTTTCTCTTGCCTTTAAAGATCTGACACTTATGGCAAGTAGTTACAAATTTCTTAACATCTGAAAACAAGGTTGGCCAATAAAAACTAGCCCTTAAGATTTTAACTGCAGTAGACTTCCAGTAGAGGTGTCCACCATAATCTTCTGCATGGAATTCATCAAGAACCTTGTCAGATTCATCTTTCAATAAAAAATTTAATAGAATTCCATCATGATTCTTCCAAAAGAGAGTATTATCTAAAATACAATACTTTAACGATGTCATTTTCAAAAACCTTTGTTTTTTCCTGGACAACCCTGGAGGAGCTTGCAGGTTTAACAAAACATAAATGATATCAGTGTACCAAGGTGAGTCTAAAAAGGCCCGACTGATTTGTGGAGTCGCCATCTCCTGTTCATTAATGTTCAGGGCTTGGCAATTTGTTTCAGTCATGAGTTGAGCCAAACTTTGTCCTTTTATGAGTTTTGTAGGTCTTATTTCAATATCATATTCTAATATGGTAGCTATCCATTTACCTCTTTTGCCTTAAATACCATCTTGAGTTAAGATGTCTTTAACGATAGCATTAGGTACATAAGCTATCACATGAGAATACAATATATAAACTCTAAAATATTTAATTTCTTTCACAAGTGCAAAAGCTTGTTTCTCCATGATATTGTATTTCAATTATGCATCTCTAAGTGCTTTATTAAAAAAGGCTATAGGTTTTTCACATCCTTGATCATCCTTTTGTAATAAAACTGCTGCAACTGTATGTTCAGAAGAAAATGAAAAAATTATGAAATCCCTGTCCAATTTTAGACTGGTAAGAACTGGTGTTCTAGTTAAAGCCATTTTGATTTCTTCGAATGATTTCTTGGCTTCAACTGTCCACTTAATACTCGAATCCTTTCTTAACATGTTAGTAAGCAGTTTAAGTAATTCAGCTAAACTAGAAATGAATCTTCTCAAAAAATTGATCTTACCTATGAATGCTTGAAGTTCTTTAATATTCCTGGGATGAGGTATCTGCAAAATGGCTTGTATTCTTTCAGGATCAATTCTAATGCCATCTTTTGAAATGATATGACCTAGGATTTTACCTTCTTCAAGACCAAACAATGACTTTTTAGGATTTAAAGAAATACCATACTTTCTGCATTTTATGAACACCTGTCTAGGATGATCCAAATGTTGTTGATCTGTCTTGGAAAAAACAGTTAAATCATCTAGATATATGACCAGAAAATCATGAATTTATTTGGCAAATGCAATGTCCATTGCTCTTTGGAAGGTCGCTCCTGCATTTTTGAGTCCAAAAGGCATCTTAACATATTTGAATGTACCCCATGGGGTTGTAAAAGTTGTTTTGTCTTGATCGTTAGGATGAACCAGACTCTAGTTGTATCCTGAGAATCCATCCAGAAGAGAAATTCTTGAAGATTCTACTACCATTTGTAAGATATGGTCCATTTTAGGCAAAGGATAGTTATCTTTTAAAGAAACTTTGTTTAAATTTCTCAAATTGACACATAGTCTAATCTCTCCAGTCTTCTTCCTTGTTGGTACTAAATTAGAAACCCATTCAGAAAACCTAATAGGAGCAATGATTCATGCTTCATACATTCTTTTAATTTCTTTCTCAACTGAAGGTAGTAGCACAGGGTTGATTCTTCTAAGTTTCTGTTTGAATGGTTTTTAATCTGGTTTCAAAGGTATTGTATGTTGAATTATTGATGTATCATATGATTTAAGATCTTCATAACTCCAGGCAAAAACATTCTGGAATTATTTTAAAAGTTCAACATATTTAACCTTTTGATCCTCTGGCAGAGATTTAGATAACTTGACCATCTTAGGATTTCCTTCCGTTCCCAAATTGTATTCTTCAATATCAGCTTTTAACAGTTCCATTTTGGGTTTTAGTGGAATGTCATTTGAGTCAAAAAGATCTTCTAAAGGAGTTAATCCTTTAGGTAAATGATTATCTTTTAGATTAATAATTTCATATTCATCTTCTATAATCTTATCGATTTCCATTTGTTTCAAATCCTGCATATCTTTTTTAGTGAATTTAGTTGGGTGAAGCGTGTGAATTGCAGTCTCTTCTGAAATATCTGTTTCTTGTTTCTCTATTTGATCAGATTCATTGATTGTTGTGTCTTCATTTATACTACTGTTAGAAAATTCATTTTCTAAGGTTAAAAAATTGTTAATTTGATTATTATTTACAAACACTTGCCAATTCATAAGATTGTTCGGTATAGTAGGTCTATGTCTGATTTCAGCTGTAAACTGATGATTAGCTCCAAAAGGTAATTTACAAGTGCTAGCGAACATTGCAAGACTGTGAGCATGAAAATTTTGTTTTCTAGGAATTTTGGCAAGTTGAGCTTGTAGAAAAGTGTTGAGAATTTCCACAACTGTTTCTCTGTATTGTTTTAATTTGGGGTCTTTTGTTGAAAATTCACCATTGATCTGTTGAATAATTAACTCAGAGTCTCCTATGATTGATACTCTAATTTCTCCTAAATTTTTGACATGTTTAAGCCCTAGCAAAAGAGCCTCATACTCTGAAATATTATTAGTGATTCTAAAGTTCAATCTATAAGCATGGCCTTTAGCATGATCATTTTCAACGTTATGTATCCAAATTCCAGCTCCTGTTCCTAACTTGTTTACTGAACCATCAAATTCTAAATGCCACAGAATTTCATGTTCATAATCTTCATCGACTGTTTTAACATGTTTCTTAACAGGGAGCTCTGGTTTTTCAGTTTTTTCTGGTATTTCTTGCATGTATGATGTTTCTTTGTTTTCAGACATTTCTTTGATTTGAACAGTAGATTTATTTGGAGTTTCTGTTTCTGGTTCTTCTAGTTCAGTAGGAAGGTCAAATTCAGCATTATAAAGGATAAAAGAGTCCATATCAGAATGTATTGAGTAGACAGGGAAGTTTTCAGGCTTCTCCTGACTACTAACTAAATATTTCATCAAGGTCTCTCTGTGTAGTCTTTTAGGTTGACCAAACACTGAAATAGTGGCATATGACATATCTAGTTGAAGAGATCCTCCGAGTTTGGCACACCAGGATCTGGACAACAACATACCATATTTGGGAGGAATATCTGCAACTACTACATCCATCAGAATAGATTTCGCAGGGTATTTCACCAAAGTAATACACAAATCTTTAATCAAACCTAAACATCTTACCTGACTTGAATCAAAGGAAAAAAGATCTTTATATGGTCTGGTAATGTCTAGGTTTAATCTTTCCATCACAGCTTTGGGCATTAAATTGTGAGACGCTCTAGAATCAAGCATGGTGTTATGAAGTATTTTTTCATGAACATTCAAACTCACATAAAATGGAGGAGTTCCTCCACTTTCTGGTTTTCCATTTACTTTAGGGCCAAAAAGTAGTTTGGGCTGATCATCAAAAACATTTATTGAATCATCCATTCCAGTAATGTTAAGGGATCTGCTGATTTGGCTTCTATAGACATCGTGCTGAGCTAATTCTGCTAATGGAACAACTATCTTTAGTTTGCCTATTTCAGCCTCTAGATTGAAAGATTTTTCTGTTTGAGCTCTAATGTTTTGAACAGTTGGATTTTCTCTATTTTTTGGGTCTTCAGCGTTTTTCTCTTTTTCATGAGTGGGATTATGAGTTGAAGGTGTTTCTGAAATAACTTGTGCTGGTTCTTCTACGTTTCCTGTAGGAGGAAAAGTATTAGAAAGTTGTTTATTATTTGGTTGATTATCAGACACATCTTCAATTATTGGATTTGCGGGGTTAGGACTTGTTCTAGAAAGAATTTGTATAGGAGGAGTGTTAGTTTTACCTTTGATGTTTTGTTTTACAACTTTCTGTTTGCTACTCTCTAGCACGTCAATCCGTCTGCTTCTCAAATTGTATTGTTTATGAACTTCATAAATTGCTGAATCATATCCTTCTTTGAAATAAAAAGTTTCTCCCGAATGAGTTTGAAATGTTTCAAGAATATGATTTTCTTGATCTTCTTGAGATAGGAAAAATTCTGGTTCATTTTTGTTTTCAGTCACATTATTTATTTCAATATCCTCAATTGGTTCCTTAGAAGATGAACCTTCAACGAAATTTTCCTGGAATGGTGGCCTGATGTTTTGGTCAGGAACATTTTTCCTAGTATTTTGGTTTTGATTTCTTCTGAAGTTTGGGTTTCTAACAACATTTTGACCATCGCCAGAAGACTTTCTTTCGATTTTCTCTACTCTGTCTCCAAGTCTTTCCATCCCTTTAATAATAGCATCCAAATTTCTTTCAAAAGTTGAAGGCTCTTCGTTTACAGGCATCCTTCTTTCAGCTCTAGATCTAGCTCGTTTTTCTATCAAGTTAGCTTCAACACTAACAAATATGCTTTGCATCTCTTCTAGAGTTTGAGGGGCTCTTTCCCTAAGTGAATATTCTATATCAGAGTCAAAACCATCATGGAATTTAACCAGTACTGAATCCGGGGGGGGGTCTAAGGTTTTGGGGAACAGCGTTGTAGGCTTCGTTGAATCTAATGATATAATCTTGCAATGCTTCATTAGGTCCTCTTTTCAATTTTCCAAAGTAAGATAGGATCTGAAGAGGGTATTTCTTCTTCTCCCATCTATTTAAGAATGCCCTATACAGGGCTGGTAAGTCAACAATACTATTTGGAGCAAGAGCCCTAAACCATGTCCTGACTTCCCAAGTAAGGCTCTGGACAAAAATTCTCATTCGCACATCGTCAGTGTCTATTTCATAAAATTAAAAGTAATCTGTCATCCTTTTGGTATGTTGTTGAGCAGTATAAGTACCGGAACCATCAAAAGGGGTGATCTTACTCTGATAGTCTGGAGGCAAAGCGGCAGGGTTCCCTGGCAATCTTAACGGAGCATATCTGTTGGCCATTGGAAGGTGTAATGGTATAACAGGTGATGACGGTCTGGAAGTAGTGGGTGGAGGAGTAGAAGGAGTGGCTTGTGTTTGAGAAGTTTGGGGAAAAGTAGATGAACTTGGGGAAGCTGCAGTAATCACAGAAGTGTCTGAAATTTCTTCAAAGGTCTGTTCAGATTGAATGGAATTTTGTAAATACTTGTCAAGATGTGAAGTGATAAACTCAAATTTCAAATCTTGAAGAAATAATGGATCAGGAACAACCTTGGACAACTCAGATTCAGAAAAATTTATGAATAGAGAATTTTCAAACTGTTCATCAAATGGTTCGTCTTCAAGATATATAATCTTCATAGGACAAGAGTGTGATCTAACAAGAGGTTGGGAACTTTCAGAGCTTCCTTGACTCTCTTGTCTTCTCAGAATTCTGGGAATCAGATTTGGGTTCTCGAATATCGGTGGTGGGTTAGGGTTAGGATTTGACCTAGTATAACGAGTCCTTTTTGAAGCCAGTTTTCTGGATGATTTATATTTTTGGTTTTTTGTTTTAAATAAAATGAAAGTACAACTTCGACAAACTCTTTAAGAAATTTAAGATTTTGGATTAAAATTTTCTCAAAGATTTATTGAACTAGAGAGTCTGATTGAATGTTCGAAACTAAAGTTCAGTTATTTAAGCTAAACCAGAGATAGACTGAAGCAACATTTATTTACTATGAAATTGCAGAGCAAAAGCATTTCAAAGGCTACATGACTGATCTTCAGACTCTGTCTGTAGCTTATAAGCAAAAAATATTGACAATAAAGATATTCAACTCCCAAGTGGAGTTGCCACTATGTTATCACTCAGATTTTTCTTGAAGTTGTAGAGAAAAGGAAAGGTGTCCGAGGTAACCACAAACCAACCTTCAGATACAGAATCTAGCCAATCTGTATCCAGAGAGGGCTCTCTCTATAAAATATAGCTTTGTTTTTTCAGAATACTAGGCTAGTTGTAAAGTCCAGGGGTTTTGATTTTGTTTGAGTTGATGGAATTCTTTAGCTAAGATTAAGATCAAGTAGTTTCAGTCCATTGGGCTAATGGAGTCAAGGGATTGGCTGCACTGGCTTAAGTTTATCAGGAAAAGATGGTTTATCAGGGCAAGATAATCAAACTAGAAACAATTATAGATCTAAAGTGAATGGAATGAAATTCAAATGGATGAAAGGCAACTAAGAATCTTTCAACACATTCAAGAGAAGAGAAATAAATTGATTATCAATAAAGAGCAGCTAAGTATTCTTTACTAAATAACCAAATATGTATGAACTAGACAAACAAGATCAATCAAGAATTCGCTGTTTAAACCAGTTTAGGGGAAAACATTTAAAATAATAACGACTGAAATCAGATTACACCTAAGTACTTTCTAATTTAATCCTTTTCGTTAATTATCAAGATAATGAAACACAGATGATATCATAAACAAATGTAAAACTTTAAAACATGGGATAGAGATGACTTATTGATCCTTCATTCGACACATGAATCCTGAGAAAAGTCTTCTGCCTCAATTCCTTGTCCAGTTTTGCCACGAAAAATTTCTCCAAAAGCTCTTTATTCCAAAATATTCAATGTTACATCAGAGTATAAGAATCCACCCTCAATAATCCGATTGAGGGCTTATTTATACAAAAAATCATACAAAATATCTCTTAACAAAACGAGATATAATCTAAGATGACTCATAAATAAGTTACAATAAAAATAGAGACAGATGGTCTCATAGATAAGACAAAAAAGCAACTAATGTTGTGCTGTTTCCTCCTTTTGAGAATGTGCTGGAGGAAGGACCTATCTTTTAGCTCTTCGTTGCCCTCTTCAGTAATTTTGTTCTAACTGACTTGCTTCACTGATACTCTTTGTTTTTACTGATACACTTTCAACTGAATTGATACTCTTTGACCTTCGTTTGTCCCTTTATCCCTTATACTGTAGTAAATAGGCAAAATTTGATATAAGGATAAATTTTACAAAAGCTCCAACAAATCTTCCCACCATTTATCTTCTGCTATTTTGGTCCATTGAAGCTTCCTTAATGTTTCATCAGCCTCGGTATATCTGAAGAAATTAGGCTGATTAGGAAATAAATGTCTTACTTCATGTTCAAGATAAAACAAATTCTCTAATCTGTCATGAAGATTCCTTCCTGTAGGTAATGTTGCTTCTGCTGAAATGGTTGAGGAACTAGCAATGAAATGATTGTGAGCATGTATGTCCAATTTCTTAACATAAGTTTCTAGGTCCATTATTTTATCTTCTGAAACCATAGGGCTGGGCAACCCTTTATTCAATAAAACATCAAACCTTTCTCTGAAAGCAATGATTTCACTTTGCATGTCAAAACACCTTCGTTCCAAATTTTGCATAAGAGTTATTTTTGTAAAAACTCTTTTTATCTCCAATATTTTTGCAGTTTTGTCCTGAATACCCACATCTGCAAGTTGCTGTCTGGTTTGGGTGTTTAGGAATTGTATGAGCTGATTGGCTTCCTCAGGCCTATTTCCTAATTCTGCTCGTGTATTCTCAACTTCATCCAGAGCTATTTTGACCAAATCATTTTGCTCGTATATTATCTGGATTGAGGACCAGATATCTTTTATTGATTGAATAATATCATCCCAAAGAATGTCATTTAATTCTCTTAAAGGTTTCTCCAATGTGAGATCCCTTTCCAAAGCTGTAACCAATTTTTCCAACATTTTGACTTCTCTTGTTTTGTCAGCAACAGTCATTTTTGAAAGATCATATTTTATCTCCAAACTAATAAGCTGTAACTTTGTGTGCTGAAGTTCTGTTACTTGAAGTTTTAAGTCATTCATTTGCTTTACTAATTCCTCTATACTCAAAGTTGAAGTATTTACCTGTGATGGCTCTACCTGTTGGTTGACTTGTTGTACCTGTGATAACCTCTGCTGTAGATACTAGAACATTGGACTGCTTGTCTTTTAAAGTTTGTTTCAGTTCTTTTTCTGTTTCAATCAGTTGCTCATTCATTTTCAAGAGAAACTCCATAATTTCTTCTTCAATATTCGTCTTTATTACTTCTTCAGTTTGAGGATGTCTGGAGGCTGGCAATTTCAACTATTTTCTTAAAGCTGCAATGTCATCATCTTTTTTCTTAATTAGAGCTTCTATGCCTTTGACATCCTTTGGATTGTGACCCAAACCAATTATTATTTCCTCCAATGTTTTTATCCTGTTGTCTTTGGCTTGAGAAGAAGCCTTTTCAAGCTGCAATTGTGTATTGGCGTTTTCCAAAGAATCCTGTAACTTGTGAGATGCCATTGCCTTATCAGTCAAAGTAGAATAGATCATTTCACCAGTCTACTTATGTAACTCGATCTGATCTAAAGGATGGATATCCTTTGCTAGGACTTCAAAGTTTGTCCTAATATAATCAGCAGCTGTTTGGGGTTGTTGCACCTTGGGTTTGAAATGGCTCATTAACATTTTTCCCTGTTGGATGTCAAAAGCTGACATCAATCTTTCTTGATTCTTTGGAGCCATTTTTATATATTGATTATATACTTGTATTTTCAGTGGATCATTCCTGGCCTTGATATTGATAAATGTCTTCTTTATATCTCCTGTATCTTTGACTGGTGTTTTGAAAGAGGATATTTCCATACTCTGTTGCTTCTGTAACTTTTTTCTTTGTGAGGTAGTGGATTCTTCACTGACTGTTCCTGTTTGTTGACTGCCCAATTGTTCTGGTCCTTCACTATCAAGGATTTCATCAATAGACTCTACTTCTGGAGGAGTATTCAATTTCTGTCTCTTGGCCTGAGGCTATTGTGAAGATCCAGTGAGAGGGGTAGCAGCTTCAGCTTCTCTCCTATTTCCCTTTTCTAGATTTAATGGAGTCTGCAAAATTGACATTTCTACTGGATTGGTTTGAACAGGAGAGATTTGTGCCTGACCTTGTTCTTTGGATGTCTCTGGTTGCTCTGTCACTGTGAACTTTTCAATTACCTCTATGTCCGGTTCTTTTTCTTTTCCTTTTGATTCTACTGCCACTGTACTGATCTCCTGCAAATGTTGTTGTGAAGTTCCTGCTGAAGAAGGTCCTGTTGTTTGTACCTGCCCAAGAGAGTCCAGGTCAAGTATCTTTTCAGAGTCTCTTATTACATTATCAATATTGACCTGCTCACTATCTTGCTCTACCAAAGTTCCTTCCACCCATTCATCTATATTTTCATATTGTTCAATTTCTGGCATCCTAAAATGAATGTATGGAGATAATTTGTTTTTCATTCTTCTGTCACAAATAAAGCTATATGGATCGTAGGGTGCCCAGTAGAATCTCTTTTGTAATTTGAGGTAGTCTTCTAAAATTCTTTCGGCTTCTTTCCCAGCCTCCCTAGAATTACAAACAAAGGGACCTAATTGGCTCTTTATCCCGAGTTGTGCCTTCTTCTTGGCATTACAAAAATGAACTATATATGAATTGTTCATATGTCTAAAATACTCAAGTGCAAAAAGTCTCATTGGAACATATCTGGGCAACTTGAATGGACACAATTCACATCCATAAATCCTAATTTCAGTATAATTCTGATATAAGTACCAATCTCCCACTTTATATTGTTTTGAGAGTTGAAGGACCCTCTTGATTTCATTACTGACTCTGGGAGGAGAAATTCCAGTTAACAAAGTGGTTGCTGGATGTACAAACAGATCAATAAATTCATTGTAGGAGTAAGGAGAATCAGAAGAATGATGGGTGATAGCGGACCAAAAGATAACTGACCCAGGGTTCCCTTTAGCATCAAGTTTCTGAATATGGAAAGGAAAACTTTCTGACTGATAGTATATCATGAGATGATATATGAAGGAAGAATATTTGAATACTCTCTCATTTCCAAATCTCATGAATTGATCATGGATTTTGTCAGCAATATAAGATGCAAAATCATACTTAACAGCAGGAGGCTGTCCAGGGGTAAAAATAGACAATAATACTAGGGTCAATTGGTCAACATACTCACTAGTATTAAAACCCATTATTGAAGATATCATGTTTAAAATAAGTCTGCCCTCATCAGTAAAATAGGTGTGGCCATAAGGGGGAGGGCCTTTAGGCTGATGCTGTGGCAGCATGAAAGTCTGACAAAGACGGTTTAACTCTTCATGGGACAATTGGGTAGACTTCTCAAGTAATTCAGCCATGTACAGAGGAGTGAGGGCTTGACCAAGTTGGAAATGTAGCATCTCATTTATGGATTGAGCAGTTATTGGGAAGAGGACATCTTGACTTGGGGATAAGACTGCTCTTTGGTTAGGATCATAGTTGGCATGGCAAAGATGGATGATTTCAGGGAAGATACGGACTGCTGGGAGAAGGTACATGGGCATATTGGATTCCGAGAGTCCAATTATGTCAGAACCATTCAAATAATTGTCTCTACAGCGACAAAATATTCGAAGGGGATTCTCACTGATACCCAGGTCTTTAATTTGAAAATCCATATCGGCTAAAGGTAAATAATCCAAGTCTTTGTGAGGGGCATTCAAGGGTGCTACGTTTAAAGCCATAGGAACTTCCATTTTTGGTTCTTGTGGATTCAAAAAAATGGAAATTCGGGTTTTGACGGGAAAAATAGGTGCAATTGCAAGTTTTGGGAATATAATTACACTTCTCAGGATTTAGAAATGAACTAAAAATCAAGCCTGAACCTGCTTTAGTGAAAGAGTACGAAAATCAGGTTTATTACAGAGTTTAGTGGGATTTTCTAGGGTAAATACCTGTTTCTCTGAGGATGACGCTGGTTTCAAACAGGTACTGGATAAGGTGAATGATTTCTTGAATGCTTGACTGCAATTTTCTTAGATGAGGCAAAGGTTGGCGGTCTTCAGCTATGAAAATTTTGAATTACTGTGCATGTAGTCGTTCTCTGCGAATGAGAAAAATGAAAAACGCGGGCTTATTTTGTTTTATTCACAAAGTCAATGGGTGGCGGAATTTTTTATTATTTTATTGGATGATGTCATCATGGTACAATGGATATGTCACGAGCGGAAAGGTGGTAAGAATTTTCTATCGCACCACTTATGAGGGAAGGCGATTTTAGGCGGAAAAGCAGCGATGCGTTACAACGACTGACACGTAGCACGACATTGTTTGAAAACCACTTGGCCATCGCGCGTTATCTTTCGTACGCGGATGGCCAACGAAATGGATGAGGGCCGTAGATCTTTGATGGGTCGATCGGATGGTCGACGGGACAGGGAGATGGCGGGGAATTAACGGCGTGAGCCCAATGTAATTAACTATTAATTAAACCCATCGGGTGGAATTCGATTGGCTGGGGTCGGTTATTAATTAATCACGTGGATTAATTAATCCCTGGTACGGTGGATGGCCGAGAATTATTTAATTTTTATTTTTAAACATATATAATATGTTTAAATGCTTTTTCATATATTTTTATTTATACAATAATTAAATCAATACGATTTATTTACTGTAGGGGGGCAGGAATAATATTAATGTTAAATTTTAGCCAAAAGGGGGTATATTGTGGGTTTTTGATTTGAATAAATAGGAATTAAACACTTTTGGCTAAAAAGTCATAATATAATGGTTTTGGGGATATTATTATAAAAGGATTTATATATAATATGAAAAGGTGATTTTCATAGGGAGTTAATATATAAATTAGAGTTAATATGACAAGGGACAATGTAAACTCAAAATACTTAATTATAACCAAGAAAGTGAAGATTCAGAAGTAAATGGAATTATTATACTTTCATCACTTAGACTTAGAATAAAAGTGATTTTGAGGGCTTTTCATGAAATATTGAAGGATTTTCCTAAGTAAAATGGGATTTTACTTAGAAAAAGATTTTTGAGAGGTGAATGAATGTGATAATGGATGATTTCAAGTACTTAGGTTTTTTTCAATTATTGGGCCGAGGGTCCAGTCCCTCCAAAAGTCAAGGAAATGCCTTGAGCCCCTCTAATCTTCAAATGCCTTAGCACTTTAGGGGAAATTAGTGAAATATTTAAGGGAAAATGAAGGGGAAGTTAATAATCTTGACTTTGCTTTGCTGTGAACTTTTTCCAATGTAGTATCTTCCTTTGCACTTGTGATGAAATTAAAATTGAACACATTTGGAACCATCATTCATCACATGTAATTCTGCAACAACATCTACCTACCCTACTTACTTTACCCTACCATTTTCTCTCCTTTATTAGGGTGCACTTAGACTGGCAAACCCTTATCACACTTTTTCTTTTACATGGAAAACCTATCTATTTCTACACTTATTACATCCAAGGGCTCAGATTAAACTGTTGAGCACCTTTTATTAACTCTACCTATCTACTTATCTGCCAAGATTAAACTATTTGGTCAGATTTTTATTCTCTATTCTATAACATGAAATTGAAAAATGAATGAGTCAAGTTTATACAGTTTGACTCTTCATAAATTGTGGCAAAGTTTAACAAGCTGCACACAATTACTTATTTACAAAAAATGAAATAGTAGTGGCATTTGGATTTTCACACTTTCCTTGATCTATTTTTGTTTGGGGTTCATTTCTTTCACTTTTTTGACCATTTTATTTTTTTTACCCTTTGATTTTTCTTTTAGGGTATACCCTCTTTACATTTTTTAAAATTTTTTGATTTTTTGATTTTTAAAGAATATGGAACACCTTTGCAACAAGAAAAAGGTTTGAACATATTGCATAGTTCAATAAGTCAATCATGAAAAATGACACCTATTGGTATAGGAGTCTAACACTGGCTCCACTTGGGGATGGCTTTTCCTAGTGAAAAGTCAAGAACAACAGGTCAGATGCCTCAAAATGCCTTTAACTGAACCATGAAATCTTCTTTTTCTGGTAGCTTTATTGTATATATGATAGTGAAACTTCTGAAGCTTAGGGCCTTCACTTCGGGCTTCAACTTCAGCAAGTCACCATCCAATCAAAACTGATGCATTAGAAAGGATATATTATGTACAAGTTAAAAAGTCAGAACATCCTAGTAAATAGGATCAAAGTAGTGTTTTAGCATTCGACCATTGACTGGTCCTTCCTCAGCTTCTGAACCATCCAAATTCTTCAAAAAATATGTGTTATTTCCCTATAAAGCATGAATGATGTAAGGTCCTTTCCATAAGAAATAAAATTTCCCATGTTTTCCTTTATCTTCCCTTCTAGAATCCCATCTTAAAACTTTGTCTCCCAGTTGAAAATCTTCTGCTTTGGTCCTTTTGTCAAACATCTTCTTTAATTTTTCCTGCAAAACTTGGGATCGTTGATACACTTCTTGTCTGGTCTGCTGCAAGTGAATTGTTTGATTTATTCTTCTCTGAATATCATTTGGTTCTACTTGAGCCTCCTGAAGTAACTTCATTACAGGAACTCCTAAAGATGATGGAAATCTAGCCTCAATACCATAAAATAATTCATATGGACGGGTTCCAATTGATTTTTTGGTAGTAAGTCTGTCTGCCCACAATGCATTGGTAAGTTTCTTATGCCAATTCTTCTTATTTTCTTCCAATAATTTTTTAATGATATTAATGAGACTTTTATTGGAAGATTCAGCCAGTCCATTACCCTGAGGATAATAGGCTATTGAATGACCTAAAGTGATGTGATATTTATTGCAGAAACTAATCATTTTCTTGGACTTGAAAGCAGCAGCATTATCAGTTATAATTTTTTCAGGACATGGTTTCTAAGAATCCTATAATTACATAATCATTAGCTTGTCTGGATGGGATAGCTTCAATCCATTTAGTAAAGTAATATGTGGTAGTGAGGATCCATCTGTGTTGCCCAAAAGAAGGAGGATGGATTTCTATAATAAAATCCAGTCCCCATTGTTGAAAGGGTCTCTCGGTGAAAATTGGTTTTAATGGTAAAGGTAACAATTTTCTCTTGCCCTCAAAGATCTGACACTTATGGCAAGCAGTTACAAATTTCTTAACATCTGAAAACAAGGTTGGCCAATAAAAACCAGCCCTTAAGATCTTATCTGCAGTTGACTTCCAGTAGAGGTGTCCACCACAATCTCCTGCATGAAATTCATTAAGAACCTTGTCAGTTTCATCTTTCAATAAACAATTTAATAGAATTCCATCATGATTCTTCCAAAAAAGAGCACTATCTAAAATACAATACTTTAGATGTAATTTCAGGTGGTGTTCTGGTTAAAGCCATTTTGATTTCTTCGAATGATTTCTTGGCTTCAACTGTCCACTTAATACTCGAATCCTTTCTTAACATGTTAGTAAGAAGTCTAAGTAATTCAGCTAAACTAGAAATGAATCTTCTCAAAAAATTGATCTTACCTATGAATGCTTGAAGTTCTTTAATATTCCTGGGATGAAGTATCTGCAAAATGGCTTGTATTCTTTCAGGATCAATTCTAATGCCATCTTTTGAAATGATATGACCTAGGAGTTTACCTTCTTCAAGACCAAACAATGACTTCTTAGGATTTAAAGAAATACCATACTTTTTGCATTTTATGAACACCTGTCTAAGATGATCCAAATGTTGTTGATCTATCTTCGAAAAAACAGTTAAATCATCTAGATATATGACCAGAAAATCATGAATTTCTTTGGCAAATGCAATGTCCATTTCTCTTTGGAAGGTCACTCCTGCATTTTTGAGTACAAAAGGCATCTTAACATATTTGAATGTACCCCATGGGGTTGTAAAAGCTGTTTTGTCTTGATCGTTAGGATGAACCAGAATCTGGTTGTATCCTGAGAATTCATCCAGAAGAGAAATTCTTGAAGATCCTACTACCCTTTGTAAGATATGGTCCATTTTAGGCAAAGGATAGTTATCTTTTAAAGAAACTTTGTTTAAATTTCTCAAATCGACACATAGTCTAATCTCTCCAGTCTTCTTCCTTGTTGGTACTAAATTAGAAACCCATTCAGAAAACCTAATAGGAGCAATTATTCCTGCTTCATACATTCTTTTAATTTCTTTCTCAATTGAAGGTAGTAGCACAGGGTTGATTCTTCTAAGTTTATGTTTGAATGGTTTCTGATCTGGTTTCAAAGGTATTGTATGTTGAATTATTGATGTATCATATGATTTAAGATCTTCATAACTCCAGGCAAAAACATCCTGGAATTCTTTTAAAAGTTCAACATATTTAACTTTTTGATCCTCTGGCAGAGATTTAGATAACTTAACCATCTTAGGATTTCCTTCAGTTCCCAAATTGTATTCTTCAATATCAGCTTTTAACGGTTCCATTTTGGGTTTTAGTGGAATGTCATTTGAGTCAAAAAGATCTTCTAAAGGAGTTAATCCTTTAGGTAAATGATTATCTTTTAGATTAATAATTTCAGATTCATCTTCTATAATCTCATCGATTTCCATTTGTTTCAAATCCTGCATATCTTTTTTAGTGAATTTAGTTGGGTGAAGCATGTGAATTGCAGTCTCTTCTGAAATATCCGTTTCTTGTTCATCTATTTGATCAGATTCATTGATTGTTGTGTCTTCATCTATACTACTGTTAGAGAACTCATTTTCTAAGGTCAAAAAATTATTAATCTGATTATTATTTACAAACACTTGCCAATTCATAAGATTATCCGGTATAGCAGGTCTATGTCTAATCTCAGCTGTGAACTGATGATTAGGTCCAAAAGGTAATTTACAAGTGCTAGCAAACATTGCAAGACTGTGAGCATGCAAATTTTGTTTTCTAGGAATTTTGGCAAGTTGAGCTTGTAGAAAAGTGTTGAGAATTTCCACAACTGTTTCTCTATATTGTCTTAATCTGGGGTCTTTTGTTGAACATTCACCATTGATCTGTTGAATAATTAACTCAGAGTCTCCTATGATTGATACTCTAATTGCTCCTAAATTTTTGACATGTTTAAGCCCTAGCAAAAGAGCTTCGTACTCTGCCATATTATTAGTGCATCTAAAGTTCAACCTATAAGCATGGCCTTCGGCGTGATCGTTTTCAACATTATGTATCCAAATTCCAGCTCCTGCTCCTAACTTATTTACTGAACCATCAAATTCTAAATGCCACAAAATTTCATGTTCATAATCTTCATCAACTGTTTTAACATGTTTCTTAACAGGGAGCTCTGGTTTTTCAGTTTTTTCTGGTATTTCTTGAATGTCTGATGTTTCTTTGTTTTCAGAAATTTCTTCGATTTGAACAGTAGATTTATTTGCAGTTTCTGTTTCTGGTGCTTCTAGTTCAGTAGGAAGGTCAAATTCAGCATTATAAAGGATAAAAGAGTCCTTATCAGAATGTACTGAGTAGACAGGGAAGTTTTCAGGCTTCTCCTGACTACTAACTAAATATTTCATCAAGGTCTCTTTGTATAGTATTTTAGGTTGACCAAACACTGAAATAGTAGCATATGACATATCTAATTGAAGAGATCCTCCGATTTTGGCACCCCATGATCTGGACAACAACATACCATATTTGGGAGGAATATCTGTAACTACTACATCCATCAGAATAGATTTCGCAGGGTATTGTACCAAAGTAATACACAAATATTTAATCAAACCTAAACATCTTACCTGACTTGAATCAAAGGAAAAAAGATCTTTATATGGTCTGGTAATGTCTAGGTTTAATCTTTCCATCACATCCTTGGGCATTAAATTGTGAGACGCTCCAGAATCAAGCATGGCGTTATGAAGTATTTTGTCATGAACATTCAAACTCACATAAAATGGAGGAGTTCCTCCACTTTTTGGTTTGCCATTTACTTCAGGGCCAAAAAGTAATTTGGGTTGATCATCAAAAACATTTACTGAATCATCCATTCCAGTAATGTTAAGGGATCTGCTGATTTGGCTTCTATAGACATCATGTTTAGCTAATTCTGCTAATGGAACAGCTATCTTTAATTTTCCTATTTCAGCTTCTAGATTGAAAGATTTTTCTGTTTGAGCTCTAGTATTTTGAACAGTTGGATTTTCTCTATTTTTTGGGTCTTCAGTGTTTTTCTCTTTTTCATGAGTGGGATTATGAGTTGAAGGTGTTTCTGAATTAACTTCTGCTGGTTCTTCTACGTTTCCTGTAGGAGGAAAAGTATTAGAAAGTTGTTTATTATTTGGTTGATTATCAGACACATCTTCAATTATTGGATTTGCGGGGTTAGGACTTGTTCTAGAAAGAATTTGTACAGGAGGAGTGTTAGTTTTACCTTTGATGTTTTGTTTTACAGCTTTCTGTTTGCTATTCTCTGGCACATCAATCCGTCTGCTTCTCAAATTGTATTGTTTATGAACTTCATAAATTGTTGAATCATATCCTTCTTTGAAATCAAAAGTTTCTCCTGAATGAGTTTGAAATGTTTCAAGAATATGATTTTCTTGATCTTCTTGAGATAGGAAAACTTCTGGTTCATTCTTGTGTTCAGTCAAATTGTTTATTTCAACATCCTCAATAGGTTCCTCAGAAGATGAACCTTCAACAAAATTTTCCTGGAATGGTGGCCTGATGTTTTGGTCAGGAACATTTTTCCCAGTATTTTGGTTTTGATTTCTTCTGAAGTTTGGGTTTCTAACAACATTTTGACCATCGCCAGAATATTTTATTTCGATTGTCTCTACTCTGTCTCCCAATCTTTCCATCCCTTTAATAATTGCATCCAGCTTTCTTTCAAAAGCCGAAGGCTCTTCGTTTATAGGCATCCTTCTTTCAGCTCTAGCTCTAGCTCGTTTTTCTATGAGGTTAGCTTCAACACTAACAACTATGCTTTGCATCTCTTCTAGAGTTTGAGGGGCTCTTTCCCTAAGTGAATATGCTATGTCAGAGTCAAAACCATCAGGGAATTTAACCAGTACTGAATCCAGAGGGGGTCTAAGGTTTTGGGGAACAACGTTGTAGGCTTCGTTGAATCTAATGATATAATCTTGCACTGCTTCATTAGGTCCTCTTTTCAATTTTCCAAAGTCAGATAGGATCTGAAGAGGGTGTTTCTTCTTCTCCCATCTATTTAAAAATTCCCTATACAGGGCTGGTAAGTCAACAATACTGTTTGGAGCAAGAGCCCTAAACCATGTCCTGACTTCCCCAATAAGGCTCTGGAAAAAAATTCTCATTCGTACATCGTCAGCGTCTATTTCATAAAATTCAAAGTAATCTGTCATCCTTTTGGTATGTTGTTGAGCAGTGTAAGTACCAGAACCATCAAAAGGGGTGATATTACTCTCATAGTTTGGAGGCAAAGCGGCAGGGTTCCCTGGCAATCTTAACGGAGCATATCTATTGGCCATTGGAAGGTGTAATGGTATAACAGGTGATGATGGTCTGGAAGTAGTGGGTGGAGGAGTAGAAGGAGTGGCTTGTGTTTGAGAAGTTTGGGGAAAAGTAGATGAACTTGGGGAAGCTGCAGTAATCACAGAAGTGTCTGAAATTTCTTCAAAGGTCTGTTAAGATTGAATGGAATTTTGTAAATACTTGTCAAGATGTGAAGTGATAAATTCAAATTGAAAATCTTGAAGAAATAATGGATCAGGAACAAGCTTGGACAACTCAGATTCAGAAAAAATTATGAATAGAGAATTTTCAAACTGTTCATCAAATGGTTCGTCTTCAAGATATATAATCTTCACGGGACAAGAGTGTGATCTAACAAGAGGTTGGGAACTTTCAGAGCTTCCTTGACTCTCTTGTCTTCTCAGAATTCTGGGAATCAGATTTGGGTTCTCGAATATCGGTGGTGGGTTAGGGTCAAGATTTGACCTGGTATAACGAGTCCTTTCTAAAGCCAGTTTTCTGGATGATTTATATTTTTGGTTTTTTGTTTTAAATAAAATGAAAGTACAACTTCGACAAACTCATTAAGAAATTTAATATTTTTAATTAAAATTTTCTCAAAGATTTATTGAACTAGAGAGTCTGATTGAATGTTTGAAACTAAAGTTCAGTTATTTAAGCTAAACCAAAGATAGACTGAAGCAACATTTATTTACTATGCAATTGCAGAGCAAAAGAATTTCAAAGGCTACCTGGCTGATCTTCAGACTCTGTCTGTAGCTTATAAGCAAACAATATTGACAATAAAGATATTCAGATTCCCCAGTATGGTCGCCACTATGTTATCACTCAGATTTTCCTTGAAGTCGTAGAGAAAAGGAAAGGGGTCCGAGGTAACCACAAACCAACCTTCAGATACAGAATCTAGCCAATCTGTATCCAGAGAGGTCTCTCTCTGTAAAATATAGCTTTGTTTTTTTAGAATATTAGGCTAGTTGTAAAGTCCAGGGGTTTTGATTTTGTTTGAGTTGATGGAATTCTTTAGCTAAGATTAAGATCAAGTAGTTACAGTCCATTGGGCTAATGGAGTCAAAGGATTGGCTGCACTGGCTTAAGTTTATCAGCAAAAGATGGTTTATCAGGGCAAGATAATCAAACTAGAAACAATTATAGATCTAAAGTGAATGGAATGGAATTCAAACGGATGAAAGTCAACAAAGAATCTTTCAACACATTCAAGAGAAGAGAAATAAATTGATTATCAATAAAGAGCAGTTAAGTATTCTTTACTAAATAACCAAATATGTATGAACTAGACAAACAGGAGCAATCAAGAATTCGCTATTTAAACCAGTTTAGAGGAAAACATTTAAAATAATAACGACTGAAATCAGATTACACCTAAGTACTTTCTGATTTAATCCTTTTCGTTAATTATCAAGATAATGAAACACAGATGATATCATAAACAAATGTAAAACTTTAAAACATGGGATAGAGATGACTTATTGATCCTTCATTCGACACATGAATCCTGAGAAAAGTCTTCTGCCTCAATTCCTTGTCCAGTTTTGCCACGAAAAATTTCTCCAAAGCTCTTTATTCCAAAATATTCAATGTTACATCAGAGTATAAGAATCCACCCTCAATAATCCGATTGAGGGCTTATTTATACAAAAAATTATACAAAATATCTCTTAACAAAACGAGATATAATCTAAGATGACTCATAAATAAGTTACAATAAAAATAGAGACAGATGGTCTCATAGATAAGACAAAAAAGCAACTAATGTTGTGCTGTTTCCTCCTTTTGAGAATGTGCTGGAGGAAGGACCTATCTTTTAGCTCTTCGTTGCCCTCTTCAGTAATTTTGTTCTAACTGACTTGCTTCACTGATACTCTTTGTTTTTACTGATACACTTTCAACTGAATTGATACTCTTTGACCTTCGTTTGTCCCTTTATCCCTTATACTGTAGTAAATAGGCAAAATTTGATATAAGGATAAATTTTACAAAAGCTCCAACAAATCTTCCCACCATTTATCTTCTGCTATTTTGGTCCATTGAAGCTTCCTTAATGTTTCATCAGCCTCGGTATATCTGAAGAAATTAGGCTGATTAGGAAATAAATGTCTTACTTCATGTTCAAGATAAAACAAATTCTCTAATCTGTCATGAAGATTCCTTCCTGTAGGTAATGTTGCTTCTGCTGAAATGGTTGAGGAACTAGCAATGAAATGATTGTGAGCATGTATGTCCAATTTCTTAACATAAGTTTCTAGGTCCATTATTTTATCTTCTGAAACCATAGGGCTGGGCAACCCTTTATTCAATAAAACATTAAACCTTTCTCTGAAAGCAATGATTTCACTTTGCATGTCAAAACACCTTCGTTCTAAATTTTGCATAAGAGTTCTTTTAGTAAAAACTCTTTTTATCTCCAAGATTGTTGCAGTTCTGTCCTGAATACCCACATCTGCAAGTTGCTGTCTGGTTTGGGTGTTTAGGAATTGTATGAGTTGATTGGCTTCCTCAGGCCTATTTCCTAATTCTGCTCGTGTATTCTCAACTTCATCCAGAGCTATTTTGACCAAATCATTTTGCTCGTATATTATCTGGATTTAGGACCAGATATCTTTTATTGACTCAATAATATCATCCCAAATAATGTCATTTATTTCTCTTAAAGGTTTCTCCAATGTGAGATCCCTTTCCAAACTAACCAATTTTTCCAACTTTTTGACTTCTCTTGTTTTGTCAGCAACAGTCATTTTTGAAAGATCATATTTCTGCTCCAAACTAATAAGCTGTAACTTTGTGTGTTGAAGTTCTGTTACTTGTATTTTCAAGTCATTCATTTGCTTTATTAATTATTCTGTACTCAAATTTGAAGTATTCACCTGTGATGGCTCTGCTGGCTGACCTGTTGGTTGACTTGTTGTACCTGTGATAATCACTGCTGTAGATACTGGAACATTGGACTGCTTGTATTTTAAAGCTTGTTCCAGTTCTTTTTCTGTTTCAATCAGATGCTCATTCATTTTTAAGAGCAACTCCATCATTTCTTCTTCAGAATTCTTCTTTATTACTTCTTCAGTTTGAGGATGTCTGGAGGCTGGCAATTTCAACTGCTTTCTCAAAGCTGCAATGTCATCATCTTTTTTCTTGATTAGAGCTTCTATACCTTTGACATCCTTTGGATTGTGACCCAAACCAATTATTATTTCCTCCAATGTTTTTATCCTATTGTCTTTGGCTTGAGAAGAAGCCTTTTCAAGCTGTAACTGTGTATTGGTGTTCTCCAAAGAATCCTGTAACCTGTGAGCTGCCATTGCTTTATCAGTCAAAGTAGAATAGATCATTTCACCAGTCTGCTTATGTAACTCAATCTGATCTAAAGGATGGATATCCTTTGCTAGGACTTCAAAGTTTGTCATAATATAATCAGCAGCTGTTTGGGGTTGTTGCACCTTGGGTTTGAAATGGCTCATTAACATTTTTCCCTGTTGGATGTCAAAAGCTGACATCAATCTTTCTTGATCCTTTGGAGCCATTTTCAGATATTGATTATATACTTGAATTCTCAATGGATCATTCCTAGCCTTGATATTGATAAATGTCTTCTTTATATCTCATGTATCTTTAACTGGTGTTTTGAAAGACGATATTTCAACACTCTGTTGCTTCTGTAGCTTTTTCATTTGTGAGGTAGTGGACGCTTCACTGAATGTACCTATTTTTTGACTGCCCAATTGTTCTGGTCCTTGAATATCAAGGATTTCATCAATAGATTCTATTTCTGGATGAGTATTCAATTTCTGTCTCTTGGCCTGAGGCTATTGTGAAGATCCAATGAAAGGGGTAGTAGCTTCAGCTTCTCTCCTTTTTCCTTTTTCCACATTTAATGGAGTCTGCAAAATTGATACTTCTACTGGATTGGTTTGAACGGGAGAGAATTGTGCCTGACATTGTTCTTTGGATGTCTCTGGTTGCTCTGTCATTGTGAACTTTTCAATTACTTATATGTCCGGTTCTTTTTCTTTTCCTTTTGATTCTATTACCACTGTACTGATCTCCTGCAAATGTTGTTGTGAAGTTCCTGCTGAAGAAGGTCCTACTATCTGTACCTGCCCAATAGAGTCCAGGTCAAGTATATTTTCAAGGTCTTTCATTATATTATCAATATTGACCTGTTCACTATCTTGCTCTATCAAAGTTCCTTCCACCCATTCATTTGTATTTGCATATTGTTCAATTTCTGGCATCCTAAAATGAATGTATGGAGATAATTTGTTTTTCACTCTTCTGTCACAAATAAAGCTATATGGATCATAGGGTGCCTAGTAGAAACTCTTTTGTAATTTGAGGTAGTCTTCTAAAATCCTTTCGGCTTCTTTCCCAGCCTCCCTAGAATTACAAACAAAGGGACCTAATTGGCTCTTTATCCTGAGTTGCGCCTTCTTCTTGGCATTACAGAAATGAACTGTATCTGAATCGTTCATCTGTCTAAAATACTCAAGCGCAAACAGTCTCATTGGAACATATCTAGGCAACTTGAATGGACACAATTCACATCCATAAATCCTAATTTCAGTATAATTCTGATATAAGTACCAATCTCCCACTTTATATTGTTTTGAGAGTTGAAGGATTCTCTTGATTTCATTACTGACTCTAGGAGGAGAAATTCCAGTTAACAAAGTGGTTGCTGGATGTACAAATAGATCAATAAAGTCATTGTAGGAGTAAGGAGAATTAGAAGAATGATGGGTGATAGCAGACCAAAAGATAACTGACCTAGGGTTTCCTTTAGCATCAAGTTTCTGAATATGGAAAGGAAAACTTTCTGACTGATAGTATATCATGAGATGATATATGAAGGAAGAATATTTGAATACTCTCTCATCTCCAAATCTCATGAGTTGATCATGGATTTTGTCAGCAATATAAGATGCAAAGTCATACTTAACAGCAGGAGGTTGTCCTGGGGTAAAAATAGACAATAATACTAGGGTCAATTGGTCAACAAACTCACTAGTATTAAAACCCATTATTGAAGATATCATGTTTAAAATAAGTCTTCCCTCATTAGTAAAATAGGTGTGGCCATAAGGGGGAGGGCTTTTAGGTTGATGTTGTGGTAGCATGAAAGTCTGACAAAGACGGTTTAACTCTTCATGGGACGATTGGGTAGACTTCTCAAGTAATTCAGCCATGTACAGAGGAGTGAGAGCTTGACTAGGTTGGAAATGTAGCATCTCATTTATGGATTGAGCAGTTATTGCGAAGAGGACATCTTGACTTGGGGATAAGACTGCTCTTTGGTTAGGATCATAGTTGGCATGGAAAATATGGATGATTTCAAGAAAAAAAAAGAATGTTGGGAGAAGGTACATGGGCATATTGGATTCCCAGAGTCCAATTATGTCAGAACCATTCAAATAATTATCTCTGCAGCGACAAAATATTTGAAGGGGATTTTCACTGATACCCAGGTCTTTAATTTGAAAATCCATATCGACTAAAGGTAAATAATCCAAGTCTTTGTGAGGGGCATTGAACGGTGCTATGTTTAAAGCCACAGGAACTTCCATTTTTGGTTCTTGTGGATTCAAAAATGGACATTCGGCTTAAGGTGAAGAATTGAGCAAAATTTACAAGTTTCGACGGGAGAAACAGGTACAATTGCAGATTTGGGAATTCAATTACAGTTCTTGGATTTAAGGAATGAACCAGCAATTTAATTTTTTAACTCCGTTTCAGTGAAAGAAAGAAGAAAACCGAGTTTCTTACAGAGTTTAGTTGAAGATTTAGGGTAAATACCTGTTTTTGGAGAAAACAACGTTTTGAACAGATGCTGGTTAATGCGGATAATCTTCTGAGAGGCTTGACTGTAATTTTCTTCAATAGGATAAAGGTTGGAGGACTTCAACAATTTGAAATTCGAAACTTCTGCATGAAGGGTGTATTTGTTTTTTACGTACGAAATAATGAAAAAGACGCGAATTTTTGTTTTATTGGCAAAGTCAAATGGGGGGGAATTTTTTATTATTTTATTGGATGACGTCAGCATGGTACAATGGACATGTCACGAGGGGAAAGGTGGTAAGCGGTTTCTATCACACCGCTTATGAGGGAAGGCGGTTTTAGGCAGAGGGGCAGCGATGCGATACAACGACTGACACGTAGCATGACACTGTTTGAAAACCGCTTGGCCATCGCGCGTTATCTTTCGTACGCGGATGGCTAGCGAAATGGATGAGGGCCGTAGATCTTTGATGGGCCGATCAGACGGTCGATGGGACAGGGAGATGGCGGGGAATTAACGGCGCGGACCCAATGTAATTAACGGTTAATTAAACCCATCGGGTGGATTTCGATTGGCTAGTGTTGGTTATTAATTAATCATGTGGATTAATTAATCCCTGGTACGGTGGATGGTCGGGAATTACTTTATTTTTATTTTTAAACATATATAATATGTTTAAACGCTTTTTCATATATTTTTATTTATAGAATAATTAAATCAATACGATTTATTTAGTGTAGGGGGGTGGGAATACTATTAATGTTATATTTTAGCCAAAAGGGGGTATATTGTGGGTTTTTTGATTTAATTAAATAGGAATTAAATAATTTTGGCTAAAAAGTCATAATGTAATGGTTTTGGGGATATTACTATAAAAGGATTTATATATAATAGGACAAGGTGATTTTCATAGGGAGTTAATATATAAATTAGAGTTAATATGACAAGGGATAATGTAAACTCAAAATACTGAATTATAACCAAGAAAGTGAAGATTCAGAAGTAAATGGCATTATTATACTTTCATCACTTAGACTTAGAATAAAAGTGATTTTGAGGGCTTTTCATGAAATATTGAAGGATTTCCCTAAGTAAAATGGGATTTTACTTAGAAAAAGATTTTTGAGAGGTGAATGAATGTGATAATGGATGATTTCAAGTACTTAGGTTTTTTCAATTATTGGGCCAAGGGTCTGGTCCCTCCAAAAGTCAAGGAAATGCCTTGAGCCCCTCTAATCTTCAAAAACCTTAGCACTTAGGGGAAATTAGTGAAATCTTTAGGGAAAAATGAAGGGGAAGTTAATAATCCTGACTTTGCTTCACTGTGAACTTTTCCAATGTAGTATCTGCCTTTGCACTTGTGATGAAAGTAAAATTGAACACATTTAGAACCATCATTCATCACATGTAATTCAGCAACAACATCTACCTACCCTACTTACTTTACCCTACCATTTTCTCTTCTTTATTAGGGTGCACTTAGACTGGCAAACCCTTATCAATCTTCTTTTTCTTTTACATGGAAAATCTATCTATTTCTACACTTATTACATCCAAGGGCTCAGATTAAACTATTGAGCACCTTTTATTAACTCTACCTATCTACTCATCTGCCAAGATTAAACTGTTTGGCCAGATATTTATTCTCTATCTCTAAAACATTAAATTGAAAAATGAATGAGTCAAGTTTAAACTGTTTGACTCTTCATAAATTGTGGCAAAAGTTTAACAAGCTGCACACAATTGCTTATTACAGAAAATGAAATAGTAGTGGCATCTAGACTTTCACACTTTCCTTGGCCTTTCTTTTGGTGGGGTTCATTTTCTTTCACTTTTTTGGCCAATTTTATTCTTTTTACCCTTTGATTTTTCTTTTAGGGTATACCCTCTTTACATTTTTTAAATTTTTTTGATTTTTTGATTTTTAAAGAATATGGAACACCTTTGCAACACGAAAAAGGTTTGAACATATTGCATAGTTCAATAAGTCAATCATGAAAAATGACACCTATTGGTATAGGAGTCTAACAACAAGATGTCTCAGGATTTTGGAAGGTCCACTCTTAAGCGAGAGGCTCAGGATTAGCCTTCAATCTCAAATCATGGCATGAGCATCATGTCAATATTGGAGGATGATGAAATCAAGAAGCGGAAAGAGGGACAAGATGACAAAATATTGCAGCGAAAACAATAGCCCTTTTGTAAACCATATGATGCATGACACCAAGAAGCGAAAGAGATGGTGAAGACATTATTCCAGATGTGGAATTTGGTACCATGGAGGTAAAAGAATGATCATTTCATTTATAGTGATTAGTGATATTTGAATTCATTGTTGTAGTTCACTCATATGGGCTTAAATTGGAAAAGAGTTTCTAAGGAGAAGCTTGCATCAAATGCATGTTTATGCAAAGGAGGAACATGATTCTGAGTGGGAAGGCCACCAGTCAATATTTCCAAGCACATAGAAACCGCTTTGTTACGACGAGATGTTTTTCATTAGTCAACAAGCAACCAGAAAGGGTCAGCAGTGAAAGGTGGACATTGGTTGAAGTACCAAGCCATTTGCAAGAATAGGCATGTCAAGGAACCAAAGTGGTTGTCATGAAGATTTTTCCAAGTAGAATCAAGTCAATAGAACTTGGAAAGGTGAATAGGATTAAACTCTCATCATATAAACATCTTCTGTGGGTCCAAAAGCCTTTCAATGGGAAGGAGTGATCAGAAACTGAATTGGGGGTAAAATTTTGCTAAAAATTCAAAGTCATCAGAATGAAGTGGAATCTGAACGAATGGATAGGTCTCGTCTTCCTGATTTCGGCGGACTTTGTTTCATCAAAAATTGACTCCGTATGTGAAAGTTAGAGCTTGTTGTCAGATTTTACAAATAACTAAAATTTGTGCAGAATTGATAGAATGATGACTGGGTAGCCCAGTTAGCAAAAAGAATATTCCAAGGAATATTCCTTGGAATATTCCTCTAGTTGGTACTGTGAGCTGCTGACAAGTGTCATTTCGAGATTGGTTGATGAGGTTGGTGATTTGTTGCAATTAATTGGATGTTGGAGAACTAATCAGGTGACGACATGTGGCTAGCCTAGAGGCCACCACATGCCCCCTAAAAGTTTGAAATTTTAAGTTTTTTTTGGGTGAAAATTTTATGGAGGCGTCAGGGTTTGACCCCGCGACCTCCCACCACACAGCACAATGCCTTACCGCCTCTGCTCCGAGTTGGTTCTTAACATACATAGCATTCAAATTATATTTATTCTAAACTATGGTTTATGGTAGAGGGAAATGGGGGCCAGCCCCAATGCACAGGACCACGTGGTGGAGCTCCAACAAATGTGCGGAGGATTAAAAATAAACCCGTTTTATTAACCTCAAGCACGTTTTGTTATCGCTAAACCAAAAATTAAATGCAGATTAAGTTAAGCAGGATTAGCACCTTAACACGCTTAATTAGCATTAACCTCCACTTATAAGTTAATTGGAAGACCTCCAAAATTGGCAGAAAGTGCTATTTAACTATAGCTAGCCCAGTTTACCAAATTTAGCAGAGGTTTTCTAGGTTTACTTAAAGAGGCATAGATTTTTCCCAAAGAGCCAAAATTCGACTCAATCAGAACCAAAATAGGGGTATTGGGGGTGTCCTAGAGCCATTAGAGTAGGTTTGAGAGCCATCAGAGCTCAGGAAATGACTGTATTGAAATTTTTGATCAGTTAATAAAAGAGGGCCAAGCCATTGAAGCTGGTCCAAGGAGACATAGCCCAAGAGAGGTGGACTCCTTCATCACTACTGTGTAATGTGCTTAATATGTATTACATTCTCTGCAATTTACTTGTTGTTTATGTGTTTTTAAAGCTAATTTGCTTCATGAATTTCTTATAAAAGACACACAAATTTGACACATAAACCCTCTCATAAACATGCTATTTGACACAATCCGTAGGCACTTTTCTTTAATACTGATGAGGAAGCTAGCACAAGAAAAATAGTTTGTCCATATTCAGATCAATAACTAACATAAAATGGTGTATAGTCCTCATTGCCAGGACTATGAGGATGCCTAAAAGTTTAAAGGAGTCACTAAAATGAAAATGGTGAATACCTCTAACCTACAGGGTGTATATATATACACACACACACACACACATGAACATGTAGTCAACCTAATTACTGAAATGGTTATAGTTCGGGCTTAATGCCTAATATTCATGGGTGTGGTCCAATACACAATCGAAAAATGGTAGAAGGCATATAGACAATAAGATGTGTAATAATAATAATCCAACAATGTTTGAATGTTGTATTATCCCTAAGCTTGTGCTAAGCACATTGGATATGTGCTCGGGTGTATAGGAAAAGTTGTGTGTTTGGGTGCGACCTGTAATGCTGGAGTGGTCCCATAAGGGTTCACTAGTTATGAGCCTATGTCAAGAGGTTCAGCCTATGCATGGAAAAAAAACTCGCTTATTCATACATTTATGGAGATATAAATCGATATAAGTCATAATATGTGTGTGTAAATATATCATGTAATACAAATGTATTAGGGCCAGAGGTCGACTGATCCATTGGTTGTGTTGAATTTGTATGTGTCGAAACGGTTGGCTAAGCCCTAGGGGTTAGATTGTAAACCCATGAAACCTCATAACATATATGTGAGAGAAAAACACCATTTCACTATTGTATAATGTATTGCAATGGCGGTACGTGATACCATAAACCACTGCATGTCAGGCACCACATGGAAGGTCGTAGCCTTGAGGGATAGGCCAGCAACCCATATAACATGGAATGAGAAGAGAAGAAGCACTCCCCACCCCCTCATTGATGTCACTGAGGACCGAGGGTAGTGATATCGTGGAGGATCATTGATCTCAATGGCACATCCTAGACCATTGATGGCAGAGGCCAATATTTAATTAAAAATTTTCTGTTGTATGAACGGACGTTGCATCGGGATGGTCCAAAATGGTCATATACCATTGGATGTTGGTGTCACCATTGTATATGGGACCATGCCTATAGCGGTAACGTTGGGAGGATAGCATTAACATATTTCAGTTGTCGTTTGTAATGCATAATGGGGGTGGTGGATGACTCACCATCAAGGTTGTTTGAATATATATGTAATATAATTAGAATTGAGTCGAGTAACTTCACATGGGAAGTATTATGAGGTATGCGGAACCAAAGTGCACCTCGTGGTCAGATGACAAGGCGAGGTAGGATAGTAATGTGTCATGTGGGCACCACGTGGTAGAAAAGGAAAGGTGACACTTTTAAACAAATACAATTTTGAAGGAATATAATTTTTAAGTTGTGACCAAGGAGTCTAAATTGGGAAAATACTTCCATAATCGGAAGTGTCTCCTTGAGATGGTCTGATAGGTATCCTTTCTCTAACTACCACTAGGAAGTTGGGTTTGTAAGTAACACTTCGTTGAGGGTAAGGTGGGTTGTTTTTACAAAGACCAACCTAACACAACTTATTATGTATGGGTACATAAGCTTGATTATGAAAATGTTTCATTCTGATGTTGCGCGTGTTATGAAACAGGGCATGTAAACAAGAACTATATCAAAATACTACAACATAATAGAGGTCGGAAAACCAGCCAAAGGGGAGATGGACTGGGAAAATTTTAAGGAATAATATTCGCAAGTAGGCTAATTTTCCATTTTTTTTCCAAAAAAAAGATTCCCCAATTTCCATTTTTTCTAAAAATTGGTCGCCCACATTTTATAGTATAAAATTATTTTACCCTAAAAATTGCCAAAATCTTATATAGACTAATATAAAACTATTAGAAATCTAAATACTTTAAAAAAAATATTGCCAAACATTTTATAATTTGTATATTAGGGACTAATAATATTTGCCAAGGTTTCTAAACTTTAAGTTAAACTTCCAACCTTGAAATTTTCCTTGCAGATAGTGAGATGGTGCTCAGACAAAACATTATACTATACAGAAGGAAGAAGAGATCTAGGATATAGAGGAAGAAAAATAAAATCAAGAAGAAGACAAAGAATATTTGTCAAAGGAAGAAAAGGACAACAAAAAAAAACCATAAGTAAAAAAGGATCCACTGAATTTAGAAACGAAGGAGGAACAAGTTCAAAAAGCCCCCATGAACTCCGGATCTTCGGCTAGGTTTACACGAAATAAGAATGAAATCACAAGCTCCTAGGCTAATCGGGTATATGAACAAAGTGATAAAGACAAAAAGCAACACTCTTAGAAGAGTAACCCTACAGATCCACCAAAAGACACATATTAGATTCATGTTGGGACTAAGGTAAAAAACAACTCCCCAAGGAAAATGAGAAGTTAAACAAAGTCTACAGTAAATAGTAATGGAAAGCAAATGCATTTGGATCTTGGGAATTTTTTAGAAAAAATTTAACTGGAAAGAGATGCATTTGGATCTTGGGAATTTTTTGGAAAAAATTTCGCTTTTGTATCGCAAAAATCTTGCTTGAAAGTTTTAATTGAGTCACCATCCTCAATTACAAACCCACAAAGAATATTAGTAATTCTGAAGTAATAGTTGAGGATGAAATCCCATCTCTATTTTTTAACAAAGCACTTATATCCATTCCATTTAAATAAAAAAAATCATCACATTGAGTTGGAAAAAATTGTTTGAAAGAGCCGATGTGTCATTCCTTTTTATATCAATGATCCTTGTCCAATAATTTCCAAAAAAATAGTTATGTTTTAATTCTATAATTATATAAAAAAGAGATTTTATATATAATTTATATATTATTTAGTATTTAGTTTTAATTTTAATTTTTAAAATTATATTATTATTATTATTATTATTATTATTATTATTATTATTATTATTATTATCTCACTGCTTGCGCAGTGACCTATATTAGTTTGACTGCACTAATGAAAAATTTTCCATTGTATCTGACGAGCATTATAGTTTTGTTGAAAATTTTAGGGGACGTCAGCTAGCTGCCCCATCCATGTCTACGGGTTCATCCATGTCTACGGGTTTCGAGGGTGGACGTCATCCTGGAATGTATGATACACAGGGTCGATCAAACAGTGCGTGTAATTTCTTTTTTATTTATTTACAAATTTCTGCAATAATTGGGCGAAGTTGGATTATGATCTCGGGAGATAAGTCTATTTATTTTGACAGGACTGTGGTGGGTATTGTATCGTTGTGTTGTGGATGTTGGATCCCAATATTTATTATTTTATTGGTGTGCACATTAGATTTTGGTACGTGGTCAAATATCATTGTATCATGTCATATTTATTGCGCCCATCTAACTGTGTTAAAAGATAGTCCTATTAAATTCAAAATTCAATTGGCTCTAATATGTTTTGTGATCCAATTTGTTCCAAGTCACTGCTATGATCTGAACTGAAGCTAATTATTTGGGACATTAGATTGATTGGCTGTTAATTGGGTACTTTCGTTTCTGATGGTGTCATGTGAGTTCTTTATCATAGTTTAATTGTGATCAACTATGGGGGAAGCAGCGTTATAATTATTGCAGTTACATTGCATTGAACCATATTTTTTCTCGAGAGTGTTTGCTCAAGTTAAAAAGCAGAAGAGCTAGTGAAGATAGGTGGATCCAATCAATGCATGGGCCTTAGAGCTAGGTTTTATCAATATAAAAAGACAAGATGATTATGTGCACTTGGTCAAGAGAGTAACTCAATTTGGGGAAATGCCTCAGTCCCCAGACTCCCTTGCTACCCGGGGATTTTCTGCTAGTGGGTTCTCAAGGATTGGGGAAGCAAAGTGTAGGCCATATCATGGAAATTTGAGGAGGCAGAGTCATCACTTTGAGAAGGAATTTCTCTTTAACTATTATTTTAGAATATGGACATGGCATCTGATTGATTCAATTTTGAGAAAACAACTGTGGATTCCTATTTCAGATGGTTCAGGTCAACGGTATTTTCAAATTTTGAAGGAATGATTCATGTGAGATGAATATATTAGTCAATTTAGTTAGAGTCTTAACTCCTTCTTACTGTTGTGAATGAAATGCGTTCTTCAATATGCAACATTGTGTCCTTTAACTTCTCTACTCTAGTGGAGATAAAGAGTATTCATTGCAAGTTTGAAGTTTTTTTTTGTCTTTGAGTTTTCAAATTACCAAGTCTCCTTTGTAGAGGTAATGTTTACAGTTTTAAACACTGCTCACATCACAACAAATGAGTATTAACAATACTATATAATGACTCAAATCCAAGCGAGGCGTATTGTGCAACAATACTCCACGACTTATTCAAAACTAAATCAAATGAAAAAAGAAGCAAAACGCCACAGGTCATTCCAAATATGCTTGAATTGTAGGCATCAAGATCAATTGTCGATTATTTAAGCAATTCCGGGTACTTGGAAATAATGGGTTCCCGTCAAGTTGTGTGTGGGTTCCGGTTTTGGGTACCATCATATTGCGTTACGACAATTGTGAACCATCGATCCTTCTTCCGAGATGTTGAGTGGAGTCGAGGAATATGATGAATGTCAACCAAAAAAACCATAATTGTCCTCAACATATATATTGAAAGAGATTGGTTGATCCTTTTAATACTGTTGAATCTAGCAATCGAATTATAATTTTTTTTTAAAGAAGTCATAAAGAAAGAACATACACACTCACCGTGTAACAATACAATGGGATGCAGACTACAATATTCCGTTTATGGCCAACGGTTCAAGCATTAATATAAAAATAACACTTTCATTTTGGGTTTAACCACTAGTTAATGATGTTATCATCCTATCAAGATTTTGTGATCAAAGTAGGTTTTCCTATTATTAGTTTATGTTGTCGTGAGTGTGAAATTCCTGGAACATCAGAACAAAACACCCTTTCTAAATATTGATTGTCATTGTGCAATTGTTTAACATGGGCAGGTTTTGTTTTCTTGTTTTGTAGTTCTTCTCATAGTAATTTTGTCAACTAAATTGAAAATTGTGATGTACACAAACCCTAAGAATTCTTCTGCGGCTTTTTTTCTGACTATAACCTGACATAGCTTGATAGGAACTCGTTTTCTTTTTATTCCTAATCATAGTTTTGGCAGTGACATGTGCAAGTCTGGAGTCGGGCCTTCGGGCCAAATGCTGGCCTATAGAACTAGTTGGGTTCAAGGAATTCGGGGTCGTTGTTTGTGTGAGGAGATGGGAGTCGGACCATGACTACTCAGAAGTCGGGCCTCTTTCTGAAATGCGATAACAAAATATAAGAACTTATTTTTCATTTTAGATTTTGTAAAAGAAATTATATGGTATGATTTATGTTTTTATTGTAAGTAAATGTTATAATAAAATTTTCATTTTCATTTATTTTAATAAGAATGGAGTAAAATTTTTAACAACTAATCTAATAATTACGCTACGCTGAATAGTTGGAATTTATGGATTGAAATTCTTATCTATCAGATGACTGCGTAGACCAAATGGAATTTATGGAATGAAATCCTTATCTGTCAGATGACTACGTATACCAAAAATATACTAACATTTTAATATATATTTAACATGTTGGGCACTTGGCTTGTTCCATTCTAGCAGGTGCCAAATCAGTCAGCTGCAATCAAATTTTGCTACTAGTTGTTTTTTTTTAGCAGAAAGTAAATATGAGTATAAAAGTTTCTTTATGGAAAGAACTATGGTTAAAAAAAGGTTTAACCTAATCTCAAAGAACACAATATCACTACAACATAAAGGGGGTTTTAAGACAATATTTAAGACAATTTTTGGGTAAATTGTCTTAACTTGAGACAAAAGAAAACTTGTGTACTGTCTTAAATATTGTCTTTAAGCGGGTGTCTCAAATTAAATCGTTTTAAAATTAAATTGTCTTAAAATATGGTCTCTATAAAGACAATATATAACACAAGCATTTTTGTCTCTTCAGAAATAATTTCATTTTTGTCTCTCCAAAGACAGTTTCATTTTTGTCTCTACAATTTCATTTTTGTCTCTCTAGAGACAATTTCATTTATTGTCTCTTATGAGACAATTTCATTTGTCTCTCCAAAAACAATAGTTGGAATTAAAATAAATCAATATATAAATATTTAATTTAAAAAATCTACAATATCATTGAATAATTCATGTTAGGGTACAGTGGAATCGAACCCTCCTGCATGGAAGATGCTCTTCCATTGAGCTAGCACCCTTTAAAGAATTATGTGAGGAGTTATGGCAGTCCATTTGTCCCTTTGAAACCAAGAACTCTAAAAGCTTTAAGAAGTCCATATGAAGAGGAACAATGGAATGGTTATTCAAAGATCTCTTTAAAAAAATTAAGAAAGAAAAAGTTTATAAATTTAAGTATAACTTAGTCAATTATATCTCTAGGTATTGTCTAGCCAGGCCCTTCTATTGATCCTCGGATCGCCAAGCCAAGCCTGAACATTCCTATGGACCTAACATTCCTACATATGGTAACATCAAGGCCCAACACCATTTCAAAAGTTAATATAAAGCATATTTAGTTCCGTGTAGGGTCAAGCCTCAAATATGGATCTAACATTCCTATGGACCTAACATTCCTATATATGGTAACATCAAAGCCCAACACCATTTCAAAAGTTAATATAAAGCATACTCAGTTCTTGCAAGGTCAAGCCACAAATATTTAACCTTTGATTATGTTAGCCCGACTTCAAACCAGAGTCTCACTGCTGGATCCTTCCTCTCACTCTAGACTCTCACTGCTGGATCCATACAAAACTCAAAAACATAGATAGACTACTAATAAAAACCATACATGATTTTATGAAAGATCAAAATGGAAAAGCCCAAGGACAATTACCACTATGTAGCTACAGCTCCCTTATAACATTGATTGTTGATCTCTTTTACATTTATAAAAAAAAAAAAATGTTGCTTGATTGTCTCTTCAAGTTGAAAGAGAAAAATATGGTGCTTAATTGTATCTTCAAGTTGAAAGAATTATGGTGGTGTTGCCCTTTCGAATCTGAGAAAGTTCTGGCAGTATGCAACAGTGACGCAGTGTGTCGATGAGTGATTTATTTGACAGACTAGTGTAATCATCTCCAACAAAATCATATTGTAGTACTAAAAATTCTGTTGTATTCCACTAAAATTTGCAATAGGCAATTTGCAAAATTTGCAAATATAAAAACATTTAGAAGGCATTAACTTAATAATTCATTTTGTTAATCAAATTTCACTTTCTTTTTATCCAATCCATAAAATAGAACCAATAATTAACTTGCTGCAAGGTTCTTTATATTTTCTTTTATAGCATGGAACTTGTAATGTACCTTTAACCTTGTATCAGAATTTGTGTGACCAATTGTCTTCTCAACCAGAGGTGGTAAAATAAATTCTACTGCAATTCTTATATAGGTTGACAAGTGTAGTTATTGTGGCTACATTTACTTGATCCCTTGTATCAAGATGGGATATAATCACAACCCTACCTCCAGATGTCATTTGATGGATAACACTTCTAGATACTCTCTGTTGTATTTAAAACACGAAAGACCTTACGCAGTTCTACAATACCTAGTGAGATTTTTCTGATGGAACATTTAAAATATTGAATGAGCATTCTCAATTCATGAACATCAAAATATCAAGTCTGGCTAATCGAACATTTAAAATCCTGAATGAGCATTCTCAATTTATGAACAACAAAATAGTAAATTACTTGTTGGACAGTAAGGGCAATACAAAGTGCAACAATTTTTGAAAGATAAGTTTTCTTTCATGACACACTCACATGCACTGTAAATATGTACGACTTAATTTGGAGTCATTTTCACTTTTTCATCATTTTAAGCATTAAATAATTATAGTATGTCCCTCTTCTCTAGATATGAAAAAGCATTAAATAAATAATTAAAAAAAAAACAAAGCCGCATAATTATAATCATTGTAGAGGTGGCATATGAAATAAGATTTGTCTGTTGTAAATCATCTCAACAACTTTACAGTGATTGTTTTAGACTGTGATTGGTGATGCAGGTAGTCCAAAACAAATAAGTATATACCATATGCTCCAACAAAGCAAAGGTATAATCTTAAATCATATTAATGAAGGTAATGTACTCACTAGCAGAAACTTTCTGAGACTTGTTTTCAATTTGGAGAATTATTGCCCTGCTGCTAACCGAACTATCTTGTTGCAAATCAATTAAAATTGGAGCACGAGTTGCTCCATTTTGTCCTGTAGGCTGCACAACAGAGACAAATGAGTAGGTCAGAAGAGGGGAGGATAGATTAAATTATTTTACATATGCACCATAATTATTCTAAACTTGAGCTAAATGAAAGAAACACATTTATATGTATACCAGAAAAGGATGACCAATCAGACTGTTTAATACAACTGACTTTCCAGCACCCCGCATACAACCGTAGATCAAATAAATTAGAAATATTCTATATCATGTCTATGAAAGAGATATGGAAGACAAAAAAATAATTAAATGGTCTAAAATCCTCAGATAACCAGAAGACGTCAACAAGATTAACATTCATCCTAGAATCAACAGTGTAAATGCGATTATGATTTATGTCCAAAAAAGATAATATAGTGATGTAATAATGTTGATAATATTAAGCAAGAAGTAACTCATGGCACGAGACATTGATCTCACAATAATATTTTCTGGCCTGTTTGTTGAGACTAGGGATTTAGGATGGTATAACCCAAGAACCAAAATATGACAACTTCAAAAGGGAATTGGCACAAGCATCACAAAAGCATCTACTCTTAGCAAGGAAGTCGACATGATGCTACTCTTAGCATCAAAGAAAACTTCTACTCTTAGCATCACAAAAAGGTCTACTCTTACCATATTAGCAGTTACTCAAGAAAGAACATATGATGAAGACAAGCCAAGACAAGATGACACAATAATATGGCACAAGGCAGGAAAAAACCCCAAGCTGGGGAAAACCCTTGATCGAATATTCTTATAATTAATATCAATGGTTCATCAGAGAGAGAGAGTACAATAGAATAAAGTCAAACTGACTTGCTAATTCCAGTACTCTGCCAACTAAGGATGCAATTCCAACACTCTGCCAACTAAGGTAGCTATTATTCTGGTTAGGGTTGTGTACAGTAAGCTTCTATCTCACTCAATTAACCCAACAGACCTCCAATCTACTGCAACTAACCTTGACATATAAGGAGATTCCTCTTGTTGGCACTTCGGGATGACCTAGATCTAAGATAAGTTACTCTCGATCCTCTGGATTGGTATCTGCAACCCTTCCTGAGACAACAGATTAGGAGAGCAGTATTACAAGGTAAGACATTATTTCTCAGGATGAAAACTGGCCTAAAAATCATTACAAAATGCAAATCATAAGCAAGGTCATCAAGAATTTTATAGCTCCCTTCGAAGTCTGGTTCTGGAGAGTTATTTATCCTTTAATCAAGATCTTCTCATATGAGAGAAACAAGATTTTAGGAAGCCTCAGGTCAAAGAAACATTCTAAAGAGGCTTTTCTTCACCCAGAAAGAATAAATATTCTTATGAGATTATCTCAATATAACTGAATTATCCTTTATTGCAAAAGGACAGCTACCAGTGTTTCAATTTACCCAATATATCTATAATTAATGCAGTCAAGATGCCAGAATCGGGGTGTTTTGTTCTTTGAGCTCAAAAGGGCATAACATTTCTTCAATGCACCTATGTTGATCATGAATGAAACAATGAACAATTTCTACGTGTCATCCACTTGTCCTTGTTTAAGTATGAAAGCTTTCTTGTAGCTTCATAGTAGACGATCCTTTCTAAAAAAAATAAGCTATCCACAATTTACATATGTCTTTTTCAAACCTTTGATTGTGAAAAAGACTATAACAGTGTCGTCAACATATCTACTGAACTTTTAATGATATCGTACATGAAGCTGGACTGAAAAGAGAACATAGATTATGTTGAGTTGTATTTGCTGAGATGTCACAAATACGTCAGTGCCACACATAAGAATATTTACAGAGTTCTATACTTGATAGCTATAGGTCTATATACTTTCAGGAAGACCATTCCAACTTAAGAGTTACAAAATTGAAGTTTTTAAACATAAGGTGGATTTATTATGGAATCAGATGCTTCTAGATGCTTTCATTTCTTGATGTCTGAAGCTGCTATAAGACAGAATGTCTCCATAAGATGGCTTATCTAATATTGGGAAATAATGAGACCTTACTAATGATTAAAAACATCATAATTTTTGGTCATTGTCAGGTAAACGAATCCTCCTATATTCTGCATATGAACTTCTGTCAGTGAATGGTTTCCGCTCAAGATATATTCCAATGATTATTATTATAAGAGCCCAATACTCAGCCATATTTGACAATCCTATACATATATATCTATCATAATTGTCAATTTATCTAATCTATGCTTAATAACAACTTTTCCTTCAATCAAGCATCTAACAAATTTTCAAGTTTAACAACATCAATTATGCTACTAGGATGGAGTACCACAAAACCGATATACTATCAAGGAGTTCTTATATAAATACTCCAAGCCTTTTCTGCTAGACTAGTCAACACTGAATTCACAATGTTGTAACCACAGTGATGTAAAGACCAAGGATTCTCTGTGCTACACTCATTGTCTTGCGAATTTGATTATGTCTTCAATATTCCCGTCATTATAACTGCTACAAGATTCCATCATACATAGATCTTGTGCCTCAGGTCTGTAGAGTACTGTAGTTCTGCTTTATGTCCTTAACTGGCTAGAATGGTGACAGTGTAGTACTAGATATGCACATGACTTGACCCTATCAAGTGAGATTTGGGCATTAAATGATTTTTTCATAAACTCCTTTGATTCAATGTTCATTTTGTATCAACAAGAAGTTTTCTTGGCTATGGCCAAATTTCTCAAAGTTGAATAAGAATTGTCATGGAAATGATTTGTCTTCTAGGCACAAGCAGCCTTACAATACTGCTTGTGCATGAATATTCCAATGCATACTATTACGCCCCTCTGGATTAAAGGAAAAATTTCTTAGTGATGTTGAGTTGTATTTGCTGAGATATCATACATACGTCAATGCCACACATAAGAATATTTACAGACTTCTATCCTTGATAGTTATATAGGTCTATATACATTTAGGAAGACCATTCCTACTTAAGAGTTATAGAACTGAAGTTTTTAAACATAAGGAGGATTTATTATGCAATCAGATGCTTCCAGATGCTTTTATTTATTGATGTCTGAAGCTTCTATAAGATAGAATGTCTCCATAAGATGGCTTATCTAATATTGGGCAGTGATGAGACCTTACTAATGATTAAGAACATCATAATTTTTGGTCACTGTCAGGTAGAAAAATCCTCCTATATTATACATATGAACTTCTGTCAGTGAATGGTCACTGCTCAAGATATATTCCAATGATTATTATTATAAGAGCCCAATACTCAGCCATATATGACAGTCCTATACATATATATCTATCATAATTGTCAATTTATCTAATCTCTGCTTAATAACAACTTTTCCTTCAATCAAGCATTTAACAAATTTTCAAGTTTAACAACATCAATTATGCTACTAGGATGGAGTACCACAAAACCGATATACTATCAAGGAGTTCTTATATAAATACTCCAAGCGTTTTCTTCTAGATTGGTCAACACTGAATTCACAATGTTGTAACCACACTGATGCAAAGACCAAGGATTCTTTGTGCTACACTTGTTGTCTTGTGAATTTTATTATGTCTTCAATCTTCCTATCACTATAAATTCTACAAGATTCCATCATACATAGCTCTTGTGCGTCAGGTCTCTAGAGTATTGTAGTTCTGCTTTATGTCCTTAGCTAACTCGAATGGTGACAGTGTAGTAGTAGATATGCACATGAATTGACCATATCAAGTGAGCTTTGGGCTTTAAAGGATCTTTTCATAGACTCCTTTGATTCAATGTTCATTTTGTATCAACAAGAAGTTTTCTTGGCTATGGCCAAATTTATCAAAGTTGAATAAGAATTTCCATGGCAATGTTTTGTCTTCTAGGCACAAGTAGCCTTACAATACTACTTGTGCATGAATATTCCAATGCATACTATTACACCCCTCTGGCTTAAAGGCGAACTTTCTCAGTGATGTTGAGTTGTATTTTCTGAAATGTCATACTACGTCAGTGCCACACATAAGAATATGTACAGAGTTCTATCCTTGATAGCTATATAGGTCATATACTTTCAGGAAGACCATTCCTACTTAAGAGTTACAGAATTGAATTTTTTAAACATAAGGAGGATTTATTATGGAATCAGATGCTTCCAAAAGCTTTCATTTCTTGATGTCTGAATCTTATATAATATAGAATTTCTCCATAAGATGGCCTATCTAATATTGGGAAATGATGAGACCTTACTAATGATTAAGAACATCATAATTTTTTGTCACTGTCAGGTACCAAAATCCTCCTATATTCTGCATATGAACTTCTGTAAGTGAATGGTCGCTGCTCAAGATATATTCCAATGATTATTATTATAAGAGCCCAATACTCAGCCATATTCGACAATCCTATACATATATATCTATCATAATTGTCAATTTATCTAATCTATGCTTAATAACAACTTTTCCTTCAATCAAGCATCTAACAAATTTTCAAGTTTAACAACATCAATTATGCTACTAGGATGGAGTACCACAAAACCGATATACTATCAAGGAGTTCTTATATAAATACTCCAAGCCTTTTCTGCTAGACTGGTCAACACTGAATTCACAATGTTATAACCACACTGATGTAAAGACTAAGGATTCTCTGTGCTACACTTGTTGTCTTGCGAATTTGATTATGTCTTCAATCTTCCCGTCACTATAACTGCTACAATATTCCATCATACATAGCTCTTGTGCCTCAGGTCTGTAGAGTATTGTAGTTCTGCTTTATGTCCTTAGCTAGCTAGAATGGTGACAGTGTAGTACTAGATATGCACATGACTTGACCCTATCAAGTGAGCTTTGTGATTTAAAGGATTTTTTCATAAACTCCTTTGATTCAATGTTCCTTTTGTATCAATAAGAAATTTTCTTGGCTATGGCCTAATTTCTCAAAGTTGAATAAGAATTGTAATGGCAATGATTTTTCTTCTAGGCACAAGGAGCCTTACAATACTTCTTGTGCATGAATATTCCAATGCATACTATTACGCCCCTCTGGCTTAAAGGTGAACTTTCTCAGTGATAACCATATTTGTAACATTCTTCCATACTAGTAATGGCATAAAATATCTTATAGCTAAATACTAGAAGTTCTTACTCAGTCATAGTGTTAGAGAGAATAGGTGAATCTTAATCTAAGAGGCATACTTCGGTCTCAGTCGAATTTTTCAAATAAGAGCACAACTTTTACCTTCTTGTACATGAGTAAAGATCACATCTTCTTTAGGATTTACATTTGTCCTTTCTTCAATAATAATTTACAGTACCATGACTAATTATTAATGAGTTTAGATAGTAGCTCAAGAATCTCTGTTGCTAGATTTATGCATCCTTTCTCTAAGACATATCTTTATGTTGATTAAAGATCTAGCATTGTCTCTGTTGGATTTAATAGGCCACAAAGAGTAAGCTTCATGATATATGTAGGGAATTAAAGCTCACTGTCACAGTGATCCCAACTTTCTACAAATCTTCATTAATTCACAATCTGTCTCTGGATTCTTGAATCAATGTAAATATGAAAAGACAAGCAGATTCCTATCAACATAATTTAAACTTCGACCATGGCACAATCAGTTGTTTGGACGACCAAGAAACACGTCTCTTGATCAATGCATGACCAAGTAATTTTGTTTATATATCTTCATTACAAATCCATGTAGATTTATTTAATCGAGATTCTTCCAAATTGAATTGATTTTAGAGGACAAAAGGATTTTTAAAACCCAAATTCCCAGTAATTTAACCTTCATTATAAAGCTCCGAACCGCAGATCTGATCCTTAGTGGGCCACATATATGAACTACAAAGAGCCACAAATAAGCATGAGAAAAGTTATAATTTCCATCCAAAACCTTAATAGATATGGTCAGTAGGATTTAAATATTGAGAGGTGCTTCACTGTCACTACAAAAATTCAGTGAAATCCCAAGAAGTGAAACACATGTGACAGATAAGAGCTTGTCCAACCTAAGACAATAAAACGTCTCAATGGATGCAATTCCAACACTCTGCCAACTAAGGTAGCTACTAGTCTAGTTAGGTTTGCGTATAGTAAGCTACTATCTCACTCAATTAACCCAACAGACCTCCAATCTACTGCGACTGACCTTGACATATAAGGAGCTTCCTCTTGTTGGCACTTGGGGGTGATCTAGATCCAAGATAAGTTTCTCTCGATCCTATGGATTGGTATCTACGACCCTTCCTGAGACAACAGATTAGGAGAGCAGTCTTACAAAGTAATACATTCTTTCTTAGGATGAAAACTGGCCCAAAAATCATTATACAATGAAAATCATAAGCAAGGTCATCAAGAATTTTATAGCTCCCTTCGAAGTCTGGTTCTGGAGAGTTATTTATCCCTTAATCAAGATCTTCTCATATGAGAGAAACAAGATTTTAAGAAGCGTCAGGCCAAAGAAAAATTCTAAAGAGGCTTTTCTTCACCCAGAAAGAATAAATATTCTTATGAGATTATATCAATATAACTGAATTATTCTTTATTGCAAAATGACAGCTACCAATGTTTTAATTTACCCAATATATATATATATATATATAATGCAGTCGAGATGCCAGAATCGGGGTGTTTTGTTCTTTGAGCTCAAAAGGTCATGCAATTTCTTCAATGTACCTATGTTGATCATGAATGAAACAAAGAAAAATTTCTAAGTGTCATCCACTTGTTCTTGTTTAAGTATGAAATATTTCTTGTAGCTTCATAGTAGACGATCCTTTCTAAAAAAATAAGCTATCCACAGTTTACATCTATCTTGTTCACAACTTTGATTGTGAACAAGACTATAACAGTGTCGTCAACATATCTACTGAACTTCTAATGATATCGTACATGAAGCTGGACTAAAAAGAGAACATAGATGATGTTGAATTGTTATGATAACTACCTCTATTACCACTTACCACAACACAAATCTTTTTTTTTTTTGACATTCACAATTTATATCCTAGAATGTGTTAATCAAACCTATGCATCGAATCCAGTTAAAATCCTTATGTTAAAGTTAGATTGACTTTCCCCAAAGTCAATACTTGGGTGTGGACATATATATATATATATATCCCCACAAAATATGCCATAAGACCAAACTTTCGACACATGGTAACCACCATTTCCATGACCTTATCGATGTGCACATGACATAAACATATAATATGATTTATACACGTTGAGGACACTCCTCCCATACCACGTGCAAATCAACGGATTTACGTAGGGCCTTAATCGTGGTATTGTCAAACCTTTGGTATATGCCTAATCCAACACGATGGGTTTATATATATAACATATGTATATAATGAAAGGTTTAACGGAAATTTAAACATAGATCTATTAAACATTTAACCACCATCTATTATTGAATCACATCATCTATTATCGAACCACATTTAACACGGAGGTTATTTCATTCTGCAACCATAAATGAATTGTGTATATTTCTTTCTGAGCTCTGCTCGAGATTTCTGAGAGCATCATTGCATCCGGCGTACGTTGATTTGGTCCAATCTATAATATTTATGTCTGGAGTACCAGCTGGGCAAAAACTGTGCCACCTCGGATCTACTTCACATGGCCTATTCGTTTGAACGACGCGATTCCTGTTCGAGACTAAGGCTTCTTAACTGATGCCGTAGGTACTCTACCTACCTCTGCATTTATTTGTGCCCATCCCGCCGAGTTGTTCATCCCCATGGCAGTCGTTGTGATGAGGACAAGTGTATGGCTCTTGGCGATTTAGGGTTTATAGATTTGAATCTCGGTTGATATTTATTTTATCCCTGGTTTAACCCTGATCTTTTCTCTCGCTCCGAATGAGTACCGCTGCCATCCCATAGTTTGGCACATAGATACAGGGGTCACGTTTGGTTGCAGGTAGGTTTCTTTCCTTCTGTTCTCTTACGCCATTGCTCAGCCGATTGAGGTCGTTCTCTCTTCCGAGCGATGGAAGTGCTGAAATCGGGATTACATCGAGCTTCCAGGCGGTAAATTGTGTGTTTGGGGTTTTTCTATTTAATTCGATGGCCATTTACAAAGATCGAAACCCTTTTTACCCAATCTATTCGATTTGTATCACCAAGTGTTTATTCCCATGGATATGAGTTTTCTCGAGCCATGCAAGTTTGTTTTTAGCTAACTAAAAGAGTCTCCAATTCGTGGCTTCATCTCGGCGCCTGGAGCGTTTCGCTGAGAGCTTTCACTCCAAACCCTCTCGGCATTCAGGTAATAGTCTTAATGATTTATTTTTCGCCGCGTCAATTCCGAGTTTGTAGTATTGGTTGAAATGCCATAGACTGTAGGTTTCAAGTTATGGGTTATTCAGTAGCGTGGCCTGAATATTTACCTCAGTACCAAATATTTGAAGTTGATATACAAGTTTGACTCTTATTGCATTCATGTTCTCGTGGTTTCTAATACTTCTTTTGGGTATGTACAGGTGACAGATCGTATTCGCTGAGGTGAAGTTCTTTGTTCCCTGTATCTCCCTTAACCTCAGCTACACGGGTTTCTCGCCACATTGCCTTACGTACTGATTTGAACTTCTGCTCCTACACGTCGGTAGTCATGGCATTATCCTATTGCGCTATCTTCCCGATAAATGCTTGATGGCAAGGCGTCGATTCTAGAGTTCCTTGTGATGGAACGATGCCATCGTGGCTCTTTATAGACTGATGATTTTCGTTAATTCTAGACATATCATGGATAAATTTGTTTATAATTAGTATTAAGGACTATGGTTTTCACCGGCTGCGTTTTAAGTTCCGCTAAATTTTGTTCGACGTTTATGCCGAGACTCTTTTAATAACTGATACTAATTTTAAATTATAGATAGTGAATATTGACGCCGGATTTAAATGTATATATGTCTGTTGTATATTCTAGTCACTACGTTTTTTGACTGAATGCTGAGCATACGATATTTGTTTCGTTTTGATACAGAAGAATGGTGATAGGATATGTGAAAAGCCCTAATGTACTTATCGTTTCTCATTTCAGACTTTTTTTATTTCTATAATTTTGTCTTCTGTTGATATAATATATGAGTTTATCGCATTTCCAGAAGGTCTGCAGAGTAGATGTATTCACTATCTACTGTAGGCTTGTGTTTGTGATTTCCGTATTGAAAATTATACATTGTGGTCACGTCTCTGTTTATACCTACCAAGACTCTTCCTGTATTTACTCCGTGTTGTTATCCTAAATTTATTTACATGCATTCAGAATAATATATTTCCATTGATGGGCAGTGAGTTATGACTCTCGCATGTGATATCCCATAATGTTTTATGGGTGTGAAATAAATACTAGTCATACTAATCTCTAAATCGCAGATATAATCAGAATTTAAGATGACATTCCCATAACTCCCGGAGTGTATGCTTTCTGCCTTACAGTACATGTATGAACTATATTTCTGAGCTGAATAAGTTTTCCACTGATTTCCTTACAGCTTTAATAATAAGATTTAGAGTAATTTATATTATGGCTATACTCTTCCATGTATTTACAAAATTTTTATTTGCACAAAACATAATCTATTTTAAATGTATCCATGATGAATTTACTGAATTTATCTCCATTGGAGAATCTGTTCATGGTGTTTCAGTGTCCTTAATTTGTACAGACAATAGCATTAGTTTTGTTTCTATAATTGTTTTTGTGAGAATCTGGAGTATTCCATTCTAATAACTACTTAAGTTTTTTTCTTTTCCTTGAATCCCCCTGGGATATTTCTTTGGTACAGTATCGCTAGATTTAGACCCAGGTTGGGTTTAGACATTCTGGTGGATACTATCCCAGGCTATGGTTCTTACTACCATACAGAAGGTAGAAGATTTGCTTCTGCTATTTACTTCTGTTAAAAGTAAGAACACCACAGACTCCAACCATTTCTCCCTTCTCTTCCATTTGGGTTGAAGGACCCATTCCTACTGTCCCTCTCTTATTTATTGAAGCAGATTAAAGTTACAAATAAAATTCATATTACCATGATTACCCTTACTCATAATAAATACTTATAGGCCAGAATTGACTATAATTGTCTTTCTTATCTATCATCACACAGCATACCACCTCTACACTTCTAATATAGAACAGTTAATTATATGTAGCCAATTCATACTATAGAAAATAAAATCCATAGGTGGTTTAAATACATACCACTCATGCAGTAGATCAACCTCCCAACCGTAGAGTTATATTTCTCTCCCAGAACTCACCCCCGAGCTGAGACCACCTCCACCATAGATCAACCTCTGATCTGTTTAGGAGCAGCTTATTTAAGCTAATAGTTCCCCAAAGCCTGTTTCTAATTCTGCGTCCAGAATAGCAGGATGCTTTTCTTCCTGTTTGCCTAGGCTTCCCATTTTGGGATTCTTTAAAGCTGCTTTATGCTTTCCCTAAGCTTTTCCAGTTTTTTACCTCTTCCCAACCACTTTCGTCATCATTGGGGAAATTTAGATTCTTCCTCAAAATCTAAATTAGCATTAATTCCTTCCAAGGATTTTTGAAGGATTGTGGGGAATAGTTGCCTTATCCATCCTCATGGATTTAGCAAGTGATCTCAATTCTCATTTTTGGTCAACATGCATATCAGTACTTTATTCATTTCCTCAAATTGAATATTAAATTACATTCACAATTCATTCATCCTTTGGGGTCCACTGCCCTTAGGATTAAAGTTCAAATGTATAACTTTGAAATTTCAACACATAAATTGGGGGTGTTACATATTCCCCCTCTAAAAATAAACACCGTCCTCGGTGTTGTTATTTAACTACTAGAGTTCATTTCTTAAACAAAAATGGATATCTCTCCATCATTTCAGCTTCTCTTTCCCAAGTAGCTTCTTCAGCAGTAAAGTGTTTCCACTGCACTTTTACTCTGGCTACTGTTCTGTTTCGCAATTCAATTTCTTCCCGCTCCAATATTTGAAGCGGTTCTGGCATAAATTCCCCTTCTGGTTCCACCTATACAACATTCCAATCAACGATGTGAGAAGCATCATGCACATATCTTTTTAATAATGAAATATGAAACACATCATGAACTCTAACATGGGGTGGTAAGGCCAGTTTGTAAGCCACTGGTCCCACCCTTTCTAAGACTTCAAAAGGACCACAGTATCTAGGAGCCAATTTGGCACAACTTCCAGCATAAAGTGTGCTCTTTTTGGGTTTAATACGCAGATACACATGATCTCCCACTTTGAATTCTCGATGCACTCTTTTCTTATCAGCATAGCTTTTCTGGCGATCTTGCGCCGTCTTGATGTTTCTTTGTATCTGTTTTACAATTTTCTCCATCTCTTGTAATGCATCAGGTCCCAACATTAGTTTATCCTCTGGTTGACTCCAGCTCAAAGGAGTACGACACTTCCTTCCATACAGTGCCTCAAACAGACTCATTTTGATTGAGGATTGGTAGCTGTTGTTATAAGCAAATTCAGCTAAGTGCAAATACTCTTCCCACTTTGATGGTATGTCCATCACATACATTCTCAACATATCCTCCAAAATTTGATTAGTCCTTTCTGTTTGCCCATCGGTCTGAGGGTGATAGGCAGTACTAAAATTCAACTTAGTACCCATCCCTCCAAACAATCCTTTCCAAAATGCTGCTGTAAACTTAACGTCTCGGTCTGATACAATTACTTTTGGAACCCCATGAAGCCTTACTACTTCCTTCAGAAACACATTCACTACTTGAGCTGTCCCAAAAGTGGATTTTACTGGTATAAAGTGGGCAGCTTTTGTGAGAGTGTCTACTACAGAATCATGTTGATATTTGGTTTTGGGTAACCCTATTATAAAGTCCATGGAAACTGTGTCCCATTTCCATTCTGCTATTGGCAAAGGGTTTAACAGACCTGCTGGATGTTGATGTTCAACTTTGACCAGTTGACATTCCATGCACTTACTTAAATATTCTGCCACATCTTTCTTCATTCCTGGCCAGAACAATTTCTTTTTCAGGGCTGTTAACATTTTCTGATATCCTGGATGTCCTGCATATGGCTGTTTGTGATATTCATCCAAAATTTCTCTTTTTAAGGACTCTACATTTGGAATATACAACCTGTTTTTATAATATAGCAGCCCTTTTTGGTTTTGAGTGAAATCAGTTTTCTCCTTTTTCTGTAGTTTCACCAAGAGTGTTTCATAGTTTGGATCTTGATTTGCTGTTTTTCTCACCAATTCTTCTACTTCGATCTGCGCACTACTTCCAAGGCTGTTTATAGTCTGGCAAGCATTCCTGCTTAATGCATCAGCAACTTTATTCTCTTTTCCCTTGATATGTTTGATGTCCATGTCAAATTCACTTAAAAAGGACAACCATCTGGCTTGCCTTGCATTCAGATCAGTTTGGGAAAAGAAGTATTTGAGACTAATGTGATCAGTCATTAAGATAAACTTTTTCCCCAGAAGATAGTGCCGCCACATCTTCAAAGCATGGATAACAGTTGCTAATTCCAAATCATAGGCACTATAATTATGTTCATGTATTTTCAGTTTTCGAGATTCATAGGCAATAACTGAGCTTTCCTCCAACAGGACTCCTCCCAACCCCTCTCTGCAGGCATCAGTACACACCACAAATTCCTTATCAGGATCTGCAATCTTCAGTATAGGGCTGATGTAAGTTTTTGTTTTAATTGTTCGAAACTGACTTGACAGTTTTCAGTCCATACGAACTTAACACCCTTTCTCTACAATGAGGTGATGGGATGTGCTATAGCAGAAAATCTCTCCACAAATTTGCGATAATAGCTTGCCATCCCCATGAATGACCTTACTGCTGAAACATCAATTGGGACTGGCCATTCTTTAATGGCTTTTATCTTTTCAGGATCAACTACAAGGCCTTTTTCAGAAATAATATGCCCCAGATACTGAATTTTATCTTTATAGAATTCACATTTGCTGAATTTGGCATATAACTGGTTTTATTTTAAAGTCTGCAACACTATTCTCAAGTGTTCTTGATGTTCATCTTCATTTTTGGAGTAGACTAAGATATCATCTATGAACACAAGAACAAATTTGTCCAAATACTTATTTAACACACTGTTCATCAGACACATAAATGTGGCAGGGGCATTTGTCAATCCAAAAGGTAAGACTACAAATTCGTAGTGTCCATACCGGGTTCGAAAAGCTGTTTTGCTGATGTCTTCTTCCTTGATTCTGAGCTGGTGATATCCAGTTCTTAAGTCAATCTTCGAGAATACTGAGGCCCCTCTCACCTGGTCAAAAAGATCATCAATTCTAGGGAGTGGATATCTATTTTTAATGGTCAACTTGTTTAGTTGACGATAATCAATGCACATCCTGAAAGTTCCATCTTTCTTTTTCACGAATAAGACTGGTGCTCCCCAAGGAGACACACTTGGTCTAATGTAACCTTTATCTAGTAATTCTTGCAATTGCATCTTCAGCTCCATAAGTTCAGGAGGGCTCATTCTATAGGGGGCTCGGGAAACAGGTGTTGCTCCTGGCACCAGATCTATGGAAAAATCAATTTCTCTTTTAGGGGGAAGATGAGGAATCTCTTCTGGAAAAACTTCCTTAAACTCCCTTACCACCGGCAACTCATTCAGCAGATTTTCTCCAGTTTTCGGTTCTACTTCTTCCACATGTACTGCATAAACTTGGTATCCTTTTCTAGCTATTCGTTTTAACTGTAAGGCTGATATTTGTCTTACTGAAATGGATTTTGGTTTTCCTTTTAGAGTAAAAGGTTTCCCTTCTTCATCTACACAATGCAGGGTTTTATCCCAGCAATTCATCAGGGCTTTCCTCTTTTCCAACCAATCCATTCCTATCAGCAAGTCATAGGATCCTAACGGCAGTATGTTCAGATTTACTTCTGTTGGAAAACCATTTAATTGAATTGCTGTTTTGGGCAATTTATGTGTTACTTTTCTCTTAGTCCCAGTGGCCAGCTGTACCAACCATGACTGCTGAAATTTTTCAGGTTTGATTTTACATTTTTCTGCAATTCCAGGACTAATGTAACTCAAAGAAGCACTTGGATCAATCAAAACAGTAACAGGTAGGTCAGAAATCTTACCCTCCATTTCCACCATGGTTGCTTGATGTTCTGCTTGCCGATTTTCCAAGGCTACACTGATAGTTGGTATATTTCTGGCTATGTCATTTACTGTTGTCGCTTCCTGCTTTCTTCTGATCATATGAATGTTTCTATGGGGACAGTCCCTCAACAGATGGGATTCTCCACAGCCCCAACATTTCAAGGGTTCCTTCATTCTGACTGTCCCTTCCTTTTTATTTTCCCCCTCTATTTGTTTTGAAGCCACCTGGGATTGAGCAGTTTGGCTCTCTTTGGGTTTATTAAAATTTTTCTGCAGATGATCTCTGCCAAAATTCTTTAAATATGTTGGTTTCTGTCTTTTTCCCTTAAACTCCCCCTTGTTTAACCAGCTTTTTCCTTGTTCAGCCTTTCCTTTAAACTGCTGATAGCATAGTCTCGCTTTTCTAACAGCTTCGTCCATTGTTTTTGGGTTGTCAAATTCAATTTTCTCTTTGTATACGGTAGGCAAACAGTTCAGAAACCTTTGTACTTTTGCCTTTTCTTCCCTAATGTAGGGTACATATCTCAACAGGTTTGTAAACTTAGTAACAAACTCATCAATAGTGAGTTGTCCTAGTCTAAGTTCATGGAATTATTTTGCTTTATCATCATAATATCACTCATTCAAATAACGATTTTTGAACTTAGCCTGGAAATCCTCCCAAGTAACTGTCTTTTCATCAATGGCATGCACCATTTTTGTCTCTTCCCACCACAAGGTAGCTTTACCTTGTAGCTGGTAAACAACTAATCTAGCTTTCAGATTGCTCTCATACTCATAAACTTGGAAATACTTAATCATGTTCAGCAACCAAGCTTAAGCATCTTCCTCCTTCTCCCCATCATAGGAGGGAGGTTTGATCTTTCTGAATTCCCCCTGCAATTCTCTTTTTTGTTTATATTGATGTCTAACAGCATCATCATCATCAGATTCATCCATCTTCCTCTTTCCGGAACCTTCGCCTTCTTGGCTGTTCCGGGAAGTGAGTTCTCTCATGAGCTTTTCTTGCTCCCTACTGGCTAATGACAGTATGTCATTCTGGCTCTTTAATTCAGCCAATTCTCGTTGCACCCTATGCAACATAGCCATTACCGGGGCATTAGGATCTGGTGAACCAAACTCATCACGCAGATCCACATAAATTTCTCCACCTTCAGCCATTTTAGCACCACTGTATACACTCAGAATATTGATCAGTAACATTGAAAAAAACCAATCTCTGCAATATTCATTTATGAAAATAACATTCAGAATTCAGTGAGGACAATCATAACAGCCCAGTTTTATAACTTGGGCTCTGATACCATTTGTAATGTACCTCTATCACCACTTACCATAACACAAAAACTTTTTTTTTTTTGACATTCACAGTTTATATCCTAGACTGTGTTAATCCAACCTACGCATCGAATCTACTTAAAATCCTTATGTTAAAGTTAAATTGACTTTCCCCAAATTCAATACTTGGGTGTGGACACATACATACATATATCCCACAAAATATGCCATAAGACCAAACTTTCGACACATGGTAACCATATTTCATGACCTTATTGATGTACACATGACATAAACATATTTCCTTCTGCTGGACGTTGAGAACACTCCTCCCCTACCACGCGCAAATCAACGGATTTACGTAGAACCTTAATCGTGATAGGGTCAAAATTTTGGTATATGCCTAATCCAACGCGATGGGTTTATATATATCATATGGATATAATGAAAGGTTGAACGGAAAGTTAAACACAGATCTATTAAACATTTAACCATCATCTATTATTGAATCACATCATCTATTCTCGAACCACAATTAACACAGATGTTATTTCATTCTGCAACCATAATGAATTGCGTATATTTCGTTCTGAGCTCGGCTCGAGATTTCTGAGGGCATCATTGCGCCCGGCGTACGTTGATTTGGTTCGATCGTTGATATTTATGTCTGGAGTACTACCTGGGCAAAAACCGTGCCACCTCGGATCTACTTCACATGGCCTATTTGTTTGAAGACGCCATTCCTGTTCGAGACTACGACTTCTTAACTGATGCCATAGGTACTCTACCTACCTCTGCATTTATTTGTGCCCATCCCGCCGAGTTGTTCATCCCCATGGCAGTCGTTGTGATGAGGACAAGTGTATGGCTCTTGGCGATTTAGGGTTTATCGATTTGAATCTCGGTTGATATTTATTTTATCCCTGGTTTAACCCTGATCTTTTCTCTCGCTCCGACGAGTACCACTGCCATCCCGTAGTTTAGCACATAGATACAGGGGTCACGTTTGGTTGCAGGTAGGGTTCTTCCCTTCTGTTCTCTTACGCCATTGCTCAGCCGGTTGAGGTCGTTCTCTCTCCCGAGCGATGGAAGTGCTGAAATCGGGATTACATCGAGCTTCCAGGCGGTAAATTGTGTGTTTGGGGTTTTTCTATTTAATTCGATGGCCATTTACAAAGATCGAAACCCTTTTTACCCAATCTATTCGATTTGTATCACCAAGTGTTTATTCCCATGGATATGAGTTTTCTCGAGCCATGCAAGTTTGTTTTTAGCTAACTAAAAGAGTCTCCAATTCGTGGCTTCATCTCGGCGCCTGGAGCGTTTCGCTGAGAGCTTTCACTCCAAACCCTCTCGGCATTCAGGTAATAGTCTTAATGATTTATTTTTCGCCGCGTCAATTCCGAGTTTGTAGTATTGGTTGAAATGCCATAGACTGTAGGTTTCAAGTTATGGGTTATTCAGTAGCGTGGCCTGAATATTTACCTCAGTACCAAATATTTGAAGTTGATATACAAGTTTGACTCTTATTGCATTCATGTTCTCGTGGTTTCTAATACTTCTTTTGGGTATGTACAGGTGACAGATCGTATTCGCTGAGGTGAAGTTCTTTGTTCCCTGTATCTCCCTTAACCTCAGCTACACGGGTTTCTCGCCACATTGCCTTACGTACTGATTTGAACTTCTGCTCCTACACGTCGGTAGTCATGGCATTATCCTATTGCGCTATCTTCCCGATAAATGCTTGATGGCAAGGCGTCGATTCTAGAGTTCCTTGTGATGGAACGATGCCATCGTGGCTCTTTATAGACTGATGATTTTCGTTAATTCTAGACATATCATGGATAAATTTGTTTATAATTAGTATTAAGGACTATGGTTTTCACCGGCTGCGTTTTAAGTTCCGCTAAATTTTGTTCGACGTTTATGCCGAGACTCTTTTAATAACTGATACTAATTTTAAATTATAGATAGTGAATATTGACGCCGGATTTAAATGTATATATGTCTGTTGTATATTCTAGTCACTACGTTTTTTGACTGAATGCTGAGCATACGATATTTGTTTCGTTTTGATACAGAAGAATGGTGATAGGATATGTGAAAAGCCCTAATGTACTTATCGTTTCTCATTTCAGACTTTTTTTATTTCTATAATTTTGTCTTCTGTTGATATAATATATGAGTTTATCGCATTTCCAGAAGGTCTGCAGAGTAGATGTATTCACTATCTACTGTAGGCTTGTGTTTGTGATTTCCGTATTGAAAATTATACATTGTGGTCACGTCTCTGTTTATACCTACCAAGACTCTTCCTGTATTTACTCCGTGTTGTTATCCTAAATTTATTTACATGCATTCAGAATAATATATTTCCATTGATGGGCAGTGAGTTATGACTCTCGCATGTGATATCCCATAATGTTTTATGGGTGTGAAATAAATACTAGTCATACTAATCTCTAAATCGCAGATATAATCAGAATTTAAGATGACATTCCCATAACTCCCGGAGTGTATGCTTTCTGCCTTACAGTACATGTATGAACTATATTTCTGAGCTGAATAAGTTTTCCACTGATTTCCTTACAGCTTTAATAATAAGATTTAGAGGAATTTATATGGTTGCTATACTCTTTCATGTATATACAAAATGTTTATTTATGCAACCATGATCTATTTTAAATATATCCATGATGAATTTTCTGAAGGTATCTCCATTGGAGAATCTATTCAGGATGTTTCAGTAGCACTAGTTTGTACAGACAGTGACATTGGTTTGTTTCTATAATTATTTTTCTGAGAATCTGGAGTATTCCATTCCAATAATTACTTAAGTTTTTATAATTATGTTTCTTGAATCCCCCTGGGATATTTCTTTTGTACAGTATCTCCAGATTTAGACCCAGATTGGGTTTAGACATTCTGGTGGATACTATCCCAGGCTCTTGTTCTTGCTACCATACAGAAGGTAGAAGATTTGCTTCTGCCAGTTACTTTTGTTAAAAGCAAGAACACAACAGACTCCAATAATTTCTCCTTTCTCTGTCATATGGGTTGAAAAACCCATTCCTACTGTTCCTCTCTTATTTATTGAAGCAGATTAAAGTTACAAATAAAATTCATACTACCATGATTATCCTTACTCATAATAAATACTACTAGTCAGAATTGATTATAATTTACATTTCTTATCTACCCTTACACAACATACAACCTCTACACTTCTAATATAGAATAGTTAATTATATGTAGCCAATTCATACTGTAGAAAATAAAATCCATAGGTGGTTTCAACACATACCACTCATGCAGAAGACCAACCTCCCAACCGTAGAGTTCTATTTCTCTCCCAGAACTCACCCCCGAGCTGAGACCACCTCCACCATAGATCAACAACCCCTTGATCTGTTTAGGAGCAGCTTATTTAAGCTAATAGTTCCCCAAAGCCTGTTTCTAATTTTGCGTCCAGAATAGCAGGATGCTTTTCTTCCTGTTTGCCTAGGCTTCCCATTTTGGGATTCTTTAAAGCTGCTTTATGCTTTCCCTCAGCTTTTTCCAGCTTGTTACCTCTTCCCAACTACTTTCCTCATCATTGGGGAAATTTATATTTTTCCTCAAAATCTAAATTAGCATTAATTCCTTCCAAGGATTTTTGAAGGATTGTGGGGAATAGTTGCCTTATCCATCCTCATGGACTTAGCAAGTGATCTCAATTCTCATTTTTGGTCAACATGCATACCAGTACTTTATTCATTTCCTCAAATTGAATATTAAATTACATTCACAATTCATTCATCCTTTGGGGTCCACTTCCCTTAGGATTAAAGTTCAAATGTCTAACTTTGAAATTTCAACACATAAATTGGGGGTGTTATATATGTATTTACGAGATGTCAAACATACATCAGTGCCACACATAAGAATATTTACAGAGTTCTATCCTTAATAGCTATATAGGTCTATATACTTTCAGGAAGACCATTCCTACTTAAGAGTTATAGAATTGAAGTTTTTAAACATAAGGAGGATTTATTATGGAATCAGATGCTTCGAGATGCTTTCATTTCTTGATGTATAAAGCTTCTATAAGACAGAATGTCTGCATAAGATGGCTTATCTAATATTGGGAAATGATGATACCTTACTAATGATTAAGAACATCATTATTTTTGGTCACTGTTAGGTAGCAAAATCCTCCTATATTCTGCATATGAACTTCTGTCAGTGAATCATTGCTGCTCAAGATATATTCCAATGATTATTATTATAAGAGCCCAATACTCAATCATTTTTTACAGTCCTATACATATATATCTATCATAATTGTCAATTTATCTAATCTCTGCTTAATAACAATTTTTCCTTCAATCGCGCATCTAACAAATTTTCAAGTTTAACAACATCAATTATGCTACTAGGATGGAGTACCACAAAACCGATATACTATAAAGGAGTTCTTATATAAATACTCCAAGCCTTTTCTGCTAGACTGGTCAACACTGAATTCACAATGTTGTAACCACACTGATGTAAAGACCAAGGTTTCTCTGTGCTACACTTATTGTCTTGAGAATTTGATTATGTCTCCAATCTTCCCGTCACTATAATTGCTACAAGATTCCATCATACATAGCTCTTGTGCCTTAGGTCTGTAGAGTACTGCAGTTATGTTTTATGTCCTTAGCTAGCTAGAATGGTGACAATGTAGTACTAGATATGCACATGACTTGACCCTATCAAGTGAGCTTTGGGCTTTAAAGAATTTTTTCATAAACTCCTTTGATTCAATGTTCATTTTGTATCAAAAAGAAGTTTTCTTGGCTATGGCCAAATTTCTCAAAGTTGAATAAGAATTGTCATGGCAATGTTTTGTCTTCTAGGCACAAGCAGCCTTACAATACTTCTTGTGCATGAATATTCCAATGCATACTATTACGCCCCTCTGGCTTAAAGGCGAACTTTCTCAGTGATGTTGAGCTGTATTTGCTATACATACGTCAGTGCCACACATAAGAATATGTACAGAGTTCTATCCTTGATAGCTATATAGGTCTATATACTTTCAGGAAGACCATTCCTACTTAAGAGTTACAGAATTGAAGTTTTTAAACATAAGGAGGATTTATTATGGAATCATATGCTTCCAGATGCTTTCATTTATTCATGTCTGAAGCTGCTATAAGACATAATGTCTCCATAAGATGGCTTATCTAATATTGGGCAATGATGAGACCTTACTAATGATTAAGAACATCATAATTTTTGGTCATTTTCAGGTAGCAGAACCCTCCTATATTCTGCATATGAACTTCTGTCAGTGAATGGTCACTGCTCAAGATATATTCCAATGATTATTATTATAAGAGCCCAATATTCAACCATATTTGACAGTCCTATACATATATATCTATCATAATTGTCAATTTATCTAATCTCTGCTTAATAACAACTTTTCCTTCAATCAAGCATCTAACAAATTTTCAAGTTTAACAACATCAATTATGCTACTAGGATGGAGTACCACAAAACTGATATACTATCAAGGAGTTTTTATATAAATACACCAAGCCTTTTCTGCTAGACTGGTCAACACTGAATTCACAATGTTGTAACCACACTGACGTAAAGACCAAGGATTCTCTGTGCTACATGTATTGTCTTGCGAATTTGATTATGTCTTCAATCTTCCCATCGCTATAACTGCTACAAGATTCCATCATACATAGCTCTTGTGCCTCAGGTCTGTAGAGTATTGTAGTTCTGATTGATGTCCTTAGCTAGCTAGAATGGTGACAGTGTAGTACTAGATATGCACATGACTTGACCCTATCAAGTGAGCTTTGGGCTTTAAAGGATTTTTTCGTAAACTCCTTTGATTCAATGTTCGTTTTGTATCAACAAGAATTTTTCTTGGCTATGGCCACATTTCTCAAATTTGAATAAGAATTGTCATGACAATGTTTTGTCTTCTAGGCACAAGAAGCCTTACAATACTGCTTGTGCATGAATATTCCAATGCATACTATTACGCCCCTCTGGCTTAAAGGCAAACTTTCTCAGTGATGTTGAGTTGTATTTGCTGAGATGTCATACATACGTCAGTGCCACACATAAGAATATTTACAGAGTTCTATCCTTGATAGCTATATAGGTCTATATACTTTCAGGAAGACCATTCCTACTTAAGAGTTACAGAATTGAAGTTTTTAAACATGAGGATTTATTATGGAATCAGATGCTTTCAGATGCTTTAATTTCTTGATGTCTGAAGCTGCTATAAGACAGAATGTCTCCATAATATGGCTTATCTAATATTGGGCAATGATGAGACCTTACTAATGATTAAGAACATCATAATTTTTGGTCACTGTCAGGTAGCAGAATCCTCCTATATTCTACATATGAACTTCTGTCAATGAATGGTCGCTGCTCAAGATATATTCCAATGATTATTATTATAAGAGCCCAATACTCAGCCATATTTGACAGTCCTATACATATATATCTATCATAATTGTCAATTTATCTAATCTCTACTTAATAAGAACTTTTCCTTCAATCAAGCATCTAACAAATTTTCAAGTTTTACAACATCAATTATGCTACTAGGATGGAGTACCACAAAACCGATATACTATCAAGGAGTTCCTATATAAATACTCCAAGCCTTTTCTGCTAGACTGGTCAACACAGAATTTACAATGTTATAACCACACTGATGTAAAGACCAAGGATTCTCTGTGCTACATTTTTTGTCTTGCGAATTTGATTATGTACTCAATATTCCCGTCACAAAGATTCCATCATACATAGCTCTTGTGCCTCAGGTCTATAGAGTATTGTAGTTCTAATTTATGTACTTATCTAGCTAGAATGGTGATAGTGTAGTACTAGATATGCACATGACTTGACCCTATCAAGTGAGCTTTGGGTTTTAAAGGATTTTTTCATAAACTCCTTTGATTCAATGTTAATTTTGTATCAATAAGAAATTTTCTTGGCTATGGCCAAATTTCTCAAAGTTGAATAAGAATTGTCATGGAAATGATTTGTCTTCTAGGCACAAGTAGCCTTACAATACTTCTTGTGCATGAATATTCCAATGCATACTATTACACCCCTCTTTCTTAAAGGCAAACTTTCTCAGTGATAACCATATTTGTAACATTCTTCCATACTAGTAATGGCTTAAAATATCTTATAGCTAAATACTAGAAGTTCTTACTCAGTCATAGTGTTAGAGACAATAAGTGAATCTTAATCTAAGAGGCATACTTCGGTCTCAGTCGAAGTTTTCAAAGAAGAGCACAACTTTTACCTTCTTGTACATGAGTAAAGATCACATCTTCTTTAGGATTCATAGTTGTTCCTTCTTCAACAATACTTTACAGTACCACGACTAATTACTAATGAGTTTAGATAGTAGCTCAATAATCTTTGTTGCTAGATTTATGCATCCTTTCTCTAAGACATATCTTTATGTAGATTAAAGATCTAGTGTTGTCTCTGTTGGATTTCGTAGGCCACAAAGAGTAAGCTTCATGATCTATGTAGGGAATCTAAGTTCACTGTCATAGGGATCCCAACTTTCTACAAATATTAATTAATTCACAATCTGTCTTTGGAGTCTCGACTCAACGTAAATATGAAAAGACAGGTAGATTCCTATCAACATAATTTATGCTTTGACCATGGCACAATTAGTTTTTTAGACGACCAAGAAACTCATCTCTTGATCAATGCATGACCAAGTAATGTTTTTTATATGACTTCATTAAAAAGCCGTGTAGATTTATTTAATCGAGATTCTTCCAAATTGAATTGATTTTAGAGGACAAAAGGATTTGTAAAACCCAAATTCCCAGTAATTTAAACTTCATTATAAAGCTCCAAACCGCAGATCTGATCCTTAGTGGGCCGCAGATATGAAATACAAAGAGCCACAAATAAGCATGAGAAAAGTTATAATTTACATCCAAAACCTTAATAGATATGGTTAGTAGGAGTTAAATATTGAGAGGTGCTTCACTATCACTACAAAAATTCAGTGAAATCCGAAGAAGTGAAACATATGTGACAAATAAGAGCTCATCCAAACATATTTTAAATAATCCTTGCAGAAAGCATGTTTCTGTCACTTCCTCTAGGCAATGTTATATTTTCCTAGTGATTACTCGATCGGTCACCAGAGCCCATGGAACCTGATCATCAAATATTTCTTTCTTTCAAATATATGTATCATAAATTGAAATACCACGGGAAGCAGATTTGATACTGGATTTCTACAGAATATTTAGCTTAGCACAAAATAATTGTGGATCTCTAAAACCCTTTGTTGTATTATCGTAGTAGCCTCGGTTTTTCATATATCACTGACAAGTATATGCTACTTAGTGACTCACATGCATTCCGTGTTCAGAATTAAACCTGAGTTCAAATTTTGATAAAAAATATTTTAGAATTGCATAGAAGATAGATTGAAATATTCACTCGCAGCATAGTGTTAGATCACGAAATTAAAGGAGATAAAGCTATGGTAAATGGAGTCATCTTGGAAATTACAACAAGCCCCACTGCAACTACCACTGATTATAATTTCCAGAAACTAAACTATTGCTATCTTCCAATAGAAATAGCAAAAGGTCATAGGATCTTCCAATTACAGACCCGATGTCCGACATTCGAAAAGATCAAATAACATCACACATAAATAAAGAACAGAAGAACATATAAAATGCACTTGTGTACCTTTGCTGCTTCTCTCTGGGCATGACTTTGCAAGATAAGAGCTCGTCCAAACATATTTTGGATAATCCTTGCAGAAAACATGTTTCTGTCACTTCCTCTAGGCAATGTTATATTTTCCTAGTGATTACTCAATCGGTCACCGGAGCCCATGGAACTTGATCATCAAATCTTTCTTTCTTTTGAATATATGTATCATAAATTTAAATACCACGGGAAGCAGATTCGATACTGGATTTCTACAGAATATTTAGCTTAGCACAGAATAACTGTGGATCTCTACAACCCTTTGTTGTATTATCGTAGTAGCCTCAGTTTGTTGTAGATCACTAAAAATTATATGCTACTCAGTGACTCACATGAATTCCGGGTTTAGACTTAAACCTGAGTGCAAATTTTGATAAAAAATATTGCAGAATTGCACAAAAGATAGATTGAAATCTTCACTCGCAACATAGTGTTAGATCATGAAATTAAAGGAAATAAAGCTATGGTAAATGGAGTCATCTTGGCAATTACAACAAGCCCCATTGGAACTACCACCGATTATAATTGCCAGAAACTAAACTATTGCTATTTTCCAATAGAAATCGCAAAAGGTCATAAGATCTTCCAATTACAGACCTGATGTTCAACATTCAAAAAGATCAAATAACATCACACATAAATAGAGAACAGAAGAACATATAAAATTCACTTGTGTACCTTTGCTGCTTCTCTCTGGGCACGACTTTGCAAGATCCAAAAGAACCCAATACTGCCTTTGTGAATTACAACTTCTGCCTTAGCAGTAGGATCAACAATTAAAATCTCAGCGTCAATCACCACAAACATTGCAAGTGCAGTGACTGCTCTCCATAAATCAATGCACACATAACCTTTAAGATCTCCAAAATCAGCGACCTGAAAGCCACATCTAGGGCTATATCCCTGCGCGATACATCCACTGCAACCAATATCAGAAGAGTGACCCAAAGTTGCGAATCCATTGTCCATGTTCTGAGAACCTACCACAGACAAAAACCTAAGAGTCGATGCATTTCCTAGCATCATCTCATCGGAAATCATCTAATCAAAGGGGCTAAGCTCTGAAATGTTCCTAGCACTGCCTCCTTAGAAGCTTACGCTCCACAATTTATTAGACGCAGTGGTAAATTTCAAAGTCTAGAGGCATGAAAAAGAGCCTAAAAACCCCTGCAAATGGAGGTAAGAGGCAAGGCTAGCCCTATCAAAACCCCTACAAAGGAAAATGGAATCAAGAGGCAAGGCTAGACCTAGCAAAACCCTGCAAAAGAGGAGAGGTTGGCCCTGTCAGTGGAGGCGACGTGAAGTTGGCCCTGTCGCTGGAGGCGAGGTTGGCCTTGTCCCTAAAAACCCTTGCAAATGGAGTCAGGAGGCAAGAGGCAAAGCTAACCCTATCAAAACCCGTACAAATGGAGGCAAAGGCAAAGCTAGCCCTATAAAAACCCCTGCAAAAGGAGGCGAGGTTAGCCCTGTCAAGGCGAGGTGAGGTTGGCCCTATCACTGGAGGTGAGGTTGGCCTTGTCCTCGATTCAAGAGGGAAAAAATGCTCCTCTTTCAACCTGCTTGTAACAATTACCTGTTTCCAACCTTCATGTGTCTACTTCCCCTCTTCTTTTTGGTCATGTGTCTAATAGTTTTAATTACTAGCATTTGAACAAGGGTGCAAAGGGAACGCCAGAGGTGCATTAAATGGATGTTGGGTGACCGACAGTCCGAACGGGAGGACGAAGCTAGAGGCGACAGTTGTCAATTTTTTATTCGACAAAAGGGAGATAAGAAAAGGTTTTGATTGGGTGGGGTGAACAGTGTTTGCTCACCCCACTCCAGCAAAGATAATGCTTCCAGCGTAAATATAGACTAGATAAAATTAACTTATGTTTTAGCAACACATCTGAAGAAAAAAAGACAAAGAGTTCAATCATAAACTCAGTAACAGTCTTCAAACACAACGTGTGAGTTTCACAACTTTACTGAATTAGAAACAGAAACAAATGGTCAGAAGAAGCATTGAAACATTGATAATCAAAACAAAATAAAGCAAATTTTTGACACAACACTGGATCAGATTTATTGCAACATAACTTGTTAGAATCCTGTATGAGGCATAGAATACACCCCCAAAACTGACAGGACAACACTAATTCGATCATTTTCCTGCTAATGCATACACTAATTTTATCATTTTTCGGTCTAGAGTGACAAGCTAAGTCGGTTTTAGAATGGAAGAGGGACAAATATCCAAACTTGCAAGCCTCCAGGTAGCATAGACATTATCCATAGCCCATTCAGTCAATGTGTATGGTATGACAGAACAACGGAGAGAGATGAATACTCTCACAGATTCAATTGGGCACAACCCATTCAAGCCAGAGTCTAAAAAGTGCAGACAATGAAAATAAAGACCCACATTGATTCAGGTACCTGTTATAGATTTTTCCTTTAGAATAACATCAGAAATTCTTAATATGGTACCCAGTTTGGTATGTTGGATATTCCAGCTTGGTTGGAAAGAGAGTGATGCCTTGTACAGTACTTGAAAATTTTAATATACGAGTATTTTTTCAGTAAAAACCTAAAAAAATCCACACCATACATGATCTGTCCAAAAATTGTAGCCACCTAACCATTGAGGCCACATTGGCAAAAGGAGTCATCAAAAAACAGTTTTAAGGAAATGGGTACAAAAATTCCTTCTTTGATTTTGATAATGTTTGTTCCCTGGAAGGAAGAGAGTGGGGACGAAAAGCAAATAAAGTTGCAGTTCCACAGGACGCAGACACAGACGGAGCACTGAAACCTTACTTCTAGTGGCAACGAGAAAGGACTGTAAATCTGTGAAATACTCTGTAACATCACTCTCGATGAATCAATCAACATTTTTTCACTCTACAATAGATGTTATTGTTCGTGTTCTGATTTGTTGCTCCTTATTTCTGTAGCATAGTATATTGAAAATTAAATAAATAAAAAAAGGATAGTTCCATGTTTCTGGGCTTCTTCATAGACCTGTTTTCCATTTGAATTTTGTGATGTAATCTCCACTTACAGTTTTATCAAAGCATCATATAATATTTTTATTAGCTCGGATTTCTTGCTGTTAGAAACCCTCTATGTAGCAAAGGCTTCCCCACTGTAGCTTTTGTTTGTCTAACAGATCAATACAATATATATCGAATATCATTTTATGCTTCGATCTATAAATGTACAAAAAAACACAAAATGGAATAAAAAAAGGTTTTGAACACATGAAACACATCTAAATTGCAAACCTAGAGTTATGTAGCCTCTCTTCTAAAATATAGAACAAAACACACGCTTTGTTGCATAATTTAGGTTAACGAGACTAAAAGAACCCACATTGCAGTACAAGAGCTTAGGCTTATGCTTACCTCCATCTTGTTACACATGGGAATATGAACCAGAACCATCGGATACTCTGCTGATGCACCTTTTTCCAAATCTGTTGCTGAACTTGGGAATTCAAATTGGGGCACCGGCTTAATCTTCTTGATGTGGATCCACAGGCATCCCATCGCCAACACCAGTCTATCTGCCGACTGGATAAGAAACAACACAATGCAGATGTTGGCCAATGCTTGAAGAGGAGGGGCAAGATAAGTGGCCCTGAAAAGTACCCATTCAGAATAAATGGAATGAAAAATTCCCTGGAAGTCCAACGCCGGAGAAAAGTCGAAATGAGGGCAGCTAAAGTGCCAACCTTTCATAAAAGCCACAATCTCAAACCCTAGCATCAAGATGGAAAATAAGAGAAACCCTCTAATGACTGTACAATTTACTTTACCCTGGTTTTTCCTCCTCTATCACACGATTTTGATTCTTTCTCAAAGTGAATCTTCTATTTACGGCGGAGAGAAGGCTCCATAGCCCTGCACGAGCCAGGTGACATAGCCCGCGGAGCGATGGGCTTTCAGCAGCCATACCCAGGTAAGATGCCTGGCACTTTTTCCCCGACCCTACTTATCTGACTGGTGGAAATCGGCTTCAGGGCTTTGCAATCCCACCATGGACCAATTTGGATTCTCCATTTTTACTACCACAGAATTTCCCCTGTGGATCTCCTTCTCCTTGTTCCACCATTCTTGAAGCTCAAAATTGAGAGCCATACATAAGAACCAAACGACACCCCACCCCCTGGGGAGTCACATGAACAAAAAAAAAAAGGAAAAATCACTATGCCTAAACCTGGATAACACAAACCTGGATCTTCAGGTCAGAGAATGCAAAGTAGGAATCTTGGTCATAAGTTGGAAATACTTTTGACAACAATAATAGTAAGTGCGTTCTCCTCCTCCGATTCCTCTGTCTTCTAACTGATAGAAAACGAACTCATTGACAGTCTCGTCGATATAGAAGATGCGTCGATCTCACAATGCGGAGGCCGCCTGGAGTTTTGTGAGATTCGATTCACGAATGTCGAGATGCGATAAGCCAGGCGTGCATGCAATCAATAATTGTGGACATTTTACTTGAATATAGAAAGGGTTGGAACCGGAGGGTAATACAAGACAATAAGCCAATGTCAAAATTTAATTGGTTTCCAAATGTCAAAATATAATTGGTTGGAAGGGCGATAGGCAACACTGCTTCTTATTGGCTGGGTGAACAGTGTTCTCACCCCAAGCCAACAAAGAGAATGCCTCCAGTGTAAAAATAGTTTTAATTTTTAAAAAACAAAATATTAATGGACAGTCTTAATTTCTAACTTACCATAATTAAAATAGTTTTAATTTTTAAAATAATAATTTAGGATTTTAAAATAAAATATTAGTCGGCCTTAAAAAAATGTTTTAGAGTGATATAAAAATAAACTAAAATAATAATTTAGGATGTCAAAAAAAAATATTACTCAGCCTTAAAAAAAAATTGTTTTAGAGTGATATAATTGTTATGTGGAGTAGTGATATAATTTTTATGGTTGTTTAATTATTTATTGGGTTTATAAATAGAGCATTACTATTTTATTTTATTCATGAGGATTATTTTAAGATGTTTGTGCATAATTTAGGTGTAAGTTTAAAATAATCCAACATAAAATGTTGTTTTTGAGTGTTTTAAAGAGGATAGAGATTAAAGTACAAATTAGATTATAAAGGGATATGATGAGTTTCTTAATTAAAATACGTGTAGTGATTAGATGGAAAAGAAGCAAAGAATATGCATCTTATATGAAAGTAAAATTTAAATAAGTGCACTTTAATAACAACAAAATCCTTGTAGCATAATAACATATACAAAACAACCACATGAAATCAAAGAGATATAAAATAAGCATATTAGAAACCATTTGATATGTGAATGAAGTGTAAGACAGTAAATCATAAAGACATTGTACCATGGGCTACCCTATCAAGCTTTTACATGAAGTGCTCTCAAGTCTAAAATGGATGAGGGTAGGTGATGAGAAGATCTTGACACCTTTGTAAGTAAATCCACCCTCTAGAATGAGGACTTGCACCTCTCCTTTATAGAACAAGGTAGGAGGAGAGATAATGTAGTCTAGGAAAGAGAAGAGGATCAAATTGTGGGTTAAAGGCTTGTGTGCTAGATCATTTTGGATGTCACAATTCCTCTCTAGTGAATTTTCTCTCTTTCAAAACCAGGTTTGTTGAAAGTACACACCTGCTGAAAACACTTCGTAGCTAATGTTTTTCCTTTAATTGACAAATATGTTGAAAGTATCTTTAGTGAGGTGCATGTCTTCTAAAATATGTGTTGTTTTAGCACGTAATACTCATGATAATGCATTAAATGTATGAGCAACAAGTCAACACAACACCGTGGCACAATCAAGTCCATGATATATATTTTTTTCTTATTATGAAGTTCCAACCTACTAGAAATAGTTCAATATGGTGCCCCCTTTGTAATAACTTGTTATTTTCCTTTATTAAACATACATATCTATTGATTGTCATTTGTATGGATGAAATACAAACATTTCCTAGAATTATCCTCCTTAAGCACACCCTCTCCAAGACCATTCACTATTTGAATGGTTGAAACATGAAATCTGCCAATAATAATCCCTTTTGACTACATCACCTCTCAATATTTTCCATTCTCATTGTAATAATTAACATGTGTGGATGAAAGTAGATCTAATTCAACTTCATGAAGAAAAGCAACCTTGCATATATGGCTAGGTTGAATTGCATCATTACCCAGTTAACCTAGTCATTATCATCGTCCTTAACCTCAGTCCATGCATCCTCCTTGATTGCACATACAACTCAACCCCTCTCCACTCCTTCAACCTGGATGAAAAGGATTCAATTTCAATAGGAAGAATCGACGGGATGAAGAAACTCGAGTAAGTTGCAATCCCTGCATCCTCCTTGACTATTCTTGTGACTCAACCCGCTCAGCTCCCCCTCATCTCCTTCAACTGGGATAAAAAGGCTTCAATTTCAATAGGAAGAACATGCGAGATCGGGAACCTCGAGCAAGTTGTAGTCCATGCATCCTCCTTGACTTCGTCTGTAACTCAACCCCCTTAGCTCCTTCAACCTGGATTAAAAGACTTAAATAGGAAGAAATGATGGGATCAAGAAACTCTTGCAAACTGCAATAGGAAGAAATGGACGGATCAAACTACGCCATTAAAAACAACAATATAAAAATATTTTCTCCCATGGGGTATAAAAAAAAATTGTTTAAGCATTTGTTCCATATTTGAAATTTTTATAGATGAGAAGCTCAATGATATATAGACAAGTTAAATGTGCTTTGTAATAAATTAGAGGTTTGTAATGAACATTGCAAATATGACGTTTGAGCTTAAATATATTGGAGGAGAAAAGGACATACATGTTGTGCATCTACAACACAAAACCACCTACATATTGTATGGTAAGTCCCCCATTCAAATAAGAGGAAACTACCACTAATTTTTCTTGGATCATAACCTAAGAGGAAATAAATTTCAAAGGAAAACCAATCCAAACCTAGCTAAGCTAATAAAAGAAGGGCCTAAAATTTTGGGAGTAGATTTAAGGCTTATGCACCATGTTCATTAAATCTGGATAGATGAAAGCTTCTATGATACTTGTAAAATTCAATACAATCTTCATAAAGACACATCTAAAAACCTTGGATATGTACAACATCACCTAGATGCATTAAAATATACACAAAATGTTAATGGCACGCACCCAAGGAAATACTTTGTTCCAAAACTAGTAGAAGTTCTAGAAAAAAAGGTTTTCATGAGATCCATGTTGAGCCTTAAAGATGTCCTTTTCTTTCACCAAAATTCACTCTATTTCCTTTGTCCTCATCAATTACAGGCCTAAATGATCAATAGGATTAATTAAAGTCACTTTAGGAATGTATACAATGATTTACTTGCTATAGTTTCATGGTTTTGTTGTTGTAGTAATTTTTGACTAGAATCAGCTACAAAATGCAGCCATTCTGTAGCTAGTTGCCTATTCCGCAGCTATCTTCATGTTCTCATAGGTTACATGTGTCACTTCAAAGAAAAACTCATATGGTTGAATTCCACAACACTCCCCCATCATCTCTTGCTCTCTACGAAGTCTGAGCAAGAATCTATAGGTGGTTATGCACGTGGAAGAGATCAAAACTAAGAAGCAGATTCCTACCAGGACAGGGACTCTACAGATGTCTCCAACAAGAGTACGAGGCTTCCATAAGAGTTCTAATTTGATTTTAATTGGGAAAGACACTTATCCCTATTTCCTCTCAAGGGTAGTTATGTATTTATTTTATAAGAATGACTCGGGAGACCGAGAGACAGCTAGCTAGATTGATGTTTTGTTGTTAGATCTCAAAAGTCCGTAATACTCTGTTTCTGAAGAATTTTCTCTTTAATGAAAGACATTCAACTTCATTGCATGATCTAAGGCAATATTGAGGAGATTTGTATGCTAATCCGGTGGTAGAGGGCCCCTACTGCCCGAGAAGCTCTGTGCATATTGTTTAGATAAGTAACTTTAGCCTTGTTTCATTCCTAATTCAAGTAGTTTTCTAAAATTTATGTTTTTATGCTCATTCACATCAAATGTTACAGCCAGTCTTGTTCTTATGAATTATTCCAAAATATCACTAACACTGAATGAGACATAGCTGTAGTATTTTAGAGCTTAGTTGCGTTTTTCTGAACTTTATGTTTTTATGCTCATTCACATCAAATGTTACAACTAGTCTTGTTCTTACGAATTGTTCCAAAATATCACTAACACTGAATGAGATATAGCTGTAGTATTTTAGAAATTAGTTGCATTTTAGTTTAGTTGTAAAACTCCAGAGGTTAATGGCACTCTAGTTCAATTCTGTTCACTGTATTTCAAGTTTGATTGATTGCATTCTTGTTCAGTTCTGTTTAATGTATTTCAAGTTTCATTAGTTAGTTGTATGCTAGTTATGTTCCATTAGACTTCAAGGCCTTCATTATTTACAAACTACTCTTGTTATTAATCTCTTCCAACACATCATCATATGGACAGGAATTAGTGATATCAGTTCAAGGCCTTGACTGTTCTGCAATCTCTTATAATTTTACAAATAACCTTTTTTTTCCAAAACTATTCCAAAATATTTCTAACTTTCGAATGAGGCTTAGTAGTGACAATTTGAGTTGCAGAATGGATTAATTTCAGTGTCATAGGATAATTTAGAATAGAGTCACTCACTATGTTGCAAACTATCTTTTCCAAATGTGTTCCAACAAATTTCTAGCCATGGATGGGATTTTCTGTGTGATATTGTAGATTGTTGTTTACTTAGAAGAACCTCATTGCATTAAACTTATCCTTTTCTCAAGTTATTCCAACATATTTATAATGAATGAATTGGAATGAGTTCATGTTATGAGTTATTGAATTCATGTTATGAGTTATTTTTCTTGTTAAAGTTTTGCATTTTCTGTTCTCAAGTGCCATACATAGTTTAGAATAGGTTTTTCTCTGTTTTAGTGTGACCAACAACTTCTCTTTACCAACACTTAGTTCTTTTCCTCTTATAATAAAAACACAAAACCAAAAACATTGGAAAAACACTAAACACAACGTAGTGAGAAACAGATACCTAGGCACATATAGTGCACTTCACTTCAACAATTTACTAGCCCTGGTTGAAAATTTATGACATCAATTTAGGAACACTAAGTTGAGCGGTGATCGATCATATAAAATTGGTTGAAAATATAGAGGAGAAAGGATGAGGGAAAAAATGAAATCTAAATAATATACACCAACACAATATCATTTTAGCCCTAAACTGCTCAACCCTAGCAATCTCTCGGTGCATATAAATTTTTTACATTGGCTTGTATTTATTACTTCAATCAATTGTAAAGGCGGGAAATTTACTCACTGATAAAAACTGGGCCCTTCAAATCTGAACCAAAGGGGAGGGCGCAATATTGTATCCTATGTACACCCAGCCCTGGACTATGTAGCAAGAGGAAACCCAAAACAAATATGGAAATGAGAAATCAACGTAAGAATAAAGGTCGACATCCAATTAATTGCAATATATAAGCCCAAAAATCACTTCCCACCATACCTCTGAGTCTTGCTTCCCCATGGGTGATGGTAAATGATGGCGAATGACCGCGATATCAATAGTTGTTTCCTTATCTATTTGTAAGGAAAGTTCCCAACTAATGAATGAGTCTTGTGTCATTGGTATTAGGGCAAGCAAGTTATCTGCCAAATATATTATGGAGGTGTGAGCCAAAATGTCCATTCTCCTTTGATACGAGCCATGTCATCATTGTTTAAAGCTTGGTCTTCACAAAAATATTTGTCTTGAGCATTACAGGGACCCATCAATATTTTGCTCAAAAAACCTCTAAATGACAAAACCTCTCACTTTCTAAAGGTTGCACCCTAATGCTACTCATGGTAGGTTTTGGTCTTTCTATATGATGTCCCCATTAATATTTGGAAGAACTATAAATGAGTAATGATCTCATCCAAATCCCATAGGTTTTTATTATCTTTACTTTGAACAAGGTCCTACAATTCGAGATTGAGTAATATATGTTTACTCCCAACTCTTACTGGCTGAAATAATAAGGGCAGATAGGAGAGTTGTCTCGTGTCGAACTCTTTGAGTGAAAGCTTTGTTCAATTCTGTTTCCAATAATACCACATAAGTGCACCCGAAAAATAGAATATTTCAAGGGCCTTCTAAAGGGGAATTTATAATCCAACACCTCTTATTATGCTTCTTAGCAAGTGATTGAATTCACAAATGAGGACTTTTTAAAATGAGGGTTTTTTATATGACTGATGAGCTTGACACTCCTCATTTGGGGCTCAATATTCATCCTGTATACCATGTTCATATATTGGCATGATGGCACTTGAGGAAACTTTGGAATGGGAAATTCCCCAACCGCACACCCATTTATGGCATGCAAATATGACATAGATAAAAGTATTATAGCCCTAAACCTCTTATGAACTGAAATAAAAGGAAAACCTATTTAACCCAGTCATTATCATGTCCCCTTAACCTAAGTCACTGCATCCTCCTTGACTGCACATAAAATTCAACCCCTCTCCACTCCTTTAACCGGGATGAAAAAGATAAAATTTCAATATGAAGAATCGACGGGATGAAGAAACTTGAGTAAGTTGAAGTCCCTACATCCTCCTTGACTATTATCGTGACTCAACCCGCTCATCTCCCCCTCATCTCCTTCAAATAGGATAAAAATGCTTCAATTTCAATAGGAAGAACAAACAGTATCGGGAACCTCGAGCAAGTTGTATTCCATGCATCCTCCTTGGCTTCGTCTGCAACTCAACCCCCTTAGCTCCTTCAACTTGGATCAAAAGACTTAAATAGGAATAAATGGTGGGATCAAGAACCTCCTGCAAACTGGAATAAGAAGACATGGTCAAATCAAACTGCGCCATTCCATCACTGAGAAGCCTTGGTTTGCAAGGCATTGATTCACATATGGAGAGAGATATCATCTCAAAGAAATAAGAGGAAGAAACACTTACTAATGTGTTCTAATTTTTTGAGCTAGAGGAAGGTAAAGTAGTAGACATGATATAGCCTAAGAGAAGTGGATCTAATCCAAAAGAAACACCCTATGAATTTTAAAATCATAGAGGTAGTCCCAACTTTTTATTATACTTTTGACTTGAAAGCGCCTTTTCTTAGTCTTAATAAATGAAGTAAATGGTCTCAACCCCTTGGAGAAGGAAATTTGAGAAAAAACAATTAGCATGAACAAACAAAGAATCCAATGAGCTGAGCTTAGAGGGGTCTCCCTTTATAAACAAGAATCCATAGGCTTGTTAGAGTTAGTATGGATATTTACTAGAAGGTGAGTAGTCTTCACATCACCAACCACATCCAATAGAAAGGTACCAACCCATACAATAAAAATTATGTCTCCAAATAAGGTGTATTCAATACCAATAATATCATCTTATGAATATATTACAATATGATTTGAAAAGTATGTTTCCATACATGTGTGAAAGAAACAATCCATCTGGTTAGAAAAAGGAAGTCTTTGTGAAGGGCTTAAGAAACCCCCTTGAAGGAGACAATAAGGGTTTGAAACCATAGAACACAAGTTTATCTATGAACCCTAGTTCTGTAACCCTTAGGATAAATGTTAATAGTTAATAGTCTTATCTCAAATGATATCCTAATCTCAGATCAATCTTTGATAACATTGTTTTTCCCTTCAATTGATTGAACAAATCATCAATCCTCGAAAACAGATACTTATTCTTAATGGTCACCTTGTTCAATTGCATGTAATGAATGAAAAATCTGAGAGTACCATCCTTCTTCTTCACAAATAATACTTGTGTGCCCCATGGTGATACACTTGCCCTAATGTATCCCTTTTCCAACATTTCCTTCAACTAATGTGAAATAATCGATGCACGACTGACATATGTGTTATCAACTAATACACATATTCGATGCATGACCGGCATAAAGTCACAACAAATACATTGAACAATGACACCATCAAATTTCACTTGGAGACACCACTACAATCATGACCAATGCCATGCATACACAACAAGAACATATATCACAAGCACAAGGACCTATATGCAACCGATATGTACATACGACAACACATCCATCCAAGGGGAACATAAACTAGACATCACCCAAGGAGAACAAAACCATCCTATGATACCACTCTATAACACCCTCCTCCCACATCTACCCAAGTAACGGGCCAATCGGGGAAAACATGTGACAAAGAGTTACTATGATATTATTCAACTCCCTATATATCAGTTAAGGAAGTGGAACCAATGGAACACAACCAACCTGACCTTCTCCACTTGCAACAGAACCCCAGGAGCCATCCAACCCATCCAGGTGACCAAACCTTGAGACAAACTAACATTTTTCTTCATCAAAGCCTTATTCTCTCCCTTGACATGGGCATTCTTGAGACTTAGAACTTCCAGTCGCTCCCACAAAAAGGCATGCCTGTGACTAGGGACTTTTCTAGGTAGTTTTGTGCCCCTGACTCTGGATTCTGAGCCACTTTTTCAGATCCGGGACTCATGCCACTGCCCAAAACTCCATGAAACTTCCAAAAATCAAAAGTGACATAAAAATAATGATAAAAATGTAAATAATTGAACAAGGACTTGATTAGACCCCTACTAGCCATGACAACCATTTTATAAAACATGTCACAAATATGCATTCTAAAGGTTAAAATAATAGACATGAGCACAAGGGTCTCAAAATTATCTGAGAATCACTAATAAGCATTGGTGCCTCATCATAATAAATGCATTACCATCTATTAAGCCATATATTCATTGTAAATTCAGTGATAAACCAAAACATGATGAGAGCCATACATTATCATTTTCATAAAACTCAATCATAACCAACATATAACCAACAGAAATATCAAGGATATAGCAATGATATAAGCCACATATAAACAAGTATATTTACCCATAAAATACCAAGGATAAAGAGCTCCCATTGATTATTTCATAGGCTGACTAGGTATGAGACTTCCATGAACCACCTGACCATAAGCTACGATGAACCAAATATTTCTTTCATCCAGTCACCCTCATGTCATATTCCAAGCATGAATGTGTGATATCATAGAACAAATCAATCAAAACCAAACCAGGGATTCCAGAGGCCAAACCACCTCAACCCTCAATCAGTGATTCCACTTTGCGGTTGAACATCACTAACCATCACCATATTGGTCTCTAACCAAGTTGTCCAGGGCTCCAACTCCTTTTTTCCAACCAGGGTTTCCAGGACTAGTACTCAACACACAGTTGTTGTCGGACTTCCAGAGCATTTTTCCAACCAGGGCTTCTAGGACTAGTAACTCAACCCACAAAGGGTTTCCTGAGCATTTTTCCAACCAAGGCTTCTAGGAACTAATAACTCAACCCACAACCAAAGGCATAAGAAAACCAACCAGAAAACAAAAGTAAAACCCACGACAACATGGCTATCCAGGAAATAACAAGGCTAGGAAAAACCATTGTCAATCCATGCAATCCCCCATGCATATGCCATGCATGCCAAAACTAGTAAGAGAACCATACATGAAACTCATTACTTGTAAGAAAAACCAACTATAGCTATCGATCTCATTGTCCTCTTGTGATTTCTTTCTTTTCCTTTGCCTTCTTGCTCCAAATCCAAAGTATGCCACAATCCTCCATGGGTGTTCTAAGAAAACTCAAAGAGTCCAAGAGTATGAGAGAGAGAATAGAATGAGAGCTCCAAAAATTGAACTGAAAAATTTTGTGCAAAAGCTATCAACTGATCCTCATAAGCCTTTTTATCAATGAGGCCTATAATTTCTTCATTTTCCCATTATTTTACTTTATTTTCCTCCTCACATGCAACCTATGACCTTTCACCTCCCTTTTCTTTTGTTTTCCATTATTTTCATAAATACAATGCCAATAAATGCCTCATGCCTTTCCAAAGCCTTTGCCATTTCCTTTTCCAATTTCCATAACCATTAATAAACCGAAATGAACACCCACTAGGATGTTTTTGTGCAACATTAAACTTGGAATACGTGCACGACCAAGGTCTTATTTTACCTTTATTAACTTTTACATGGATTTTTTACCAAGGTTGTTACAACTTGCTGCTACAGTGGTAGCTTCAACCTTCAATTCTTCATCAAACATCGCACTTTCCATATTTCCACAATCAATCCTTGTTTCGAAAAAGAGACCAAAAATTTCATCAACATAATTTTCATCCTCTTTGTGGTCATATATTTGAGCGTACATGTGCTCATTAATAATTTCAACTTCACCAAATTCATCATTTGTTGCTGGATTCATGAGAGATGCACATTCAACTCTACAAACCATTACTTCATATGAAAAATTGTCTTTGTTATTTTCAAACTTAAATGCTTCAAAATCTGATGCAAAGAGGCCATCATAAACTACAATCATACCAACTAGATCACACATGTCATTCACTTCTTTATTGGAAGCTTCACCATCATCAACAAGGACTATTGTTGGATTCACCAATTCACTACTCATTTTTCAGTCACCATCCACATGTGTCTCATCAGAATGGGATTCATCATCATCTTCAGCATCCATGTTACATTGGTGTTCTCGAGAATTTATATGTTCTTACTCTACCTCACATATAGGGGCTTCAACTTCTTACTCTGATATCTTTTGTGTGTCTTCTTGATCCATATGCATGTCTGAATGATGGGTTTCACTTTTACAGTCTTTATGAACATCATCCACGTTTGAGTGGGATTCTCCAACTCTGTTTTCCTCCTAGAGTCTTGCTCATTTAATCTCAGAACTATAGTTAAATTTCTATTGATTCTTCAACAGACTGTAACCTAATTTTTTGCTTTATGTCACTTCCTTTATACCAAATTCTACTTCCAGGGTCTTCCATGCTTCCTAGGAAGATGTATATTTTGCTACCTTACACAAGGACTTCTCATCCAATGCATATTTTATAAGATCCAATACTAATATATCACATACTTCATCACATGGTTTATTAGATCGACACTCAATCAATTCTTTACATCGAAGAAAAGTTTTCATTTTGATAGTTCCTAAAAAACAAAATTTTTGCTAGTAAATTTTGGAAGTGTTACCGGATTTATCCTGATCCATTCATCCTCAATTTTTGTCTACTTGTCTTTTAGATGCCTCAACTGTGGAGAGAACCTCTATGAGATCTTCAAGATACTTTGGCTCTTCCTCTCAATTTCTTTTCTCGGTTTGCTTCATTCTTACTTTTTCACCCATGGTTGTAGTCTTTATTTTGTCTTCTACCTTCTTTCCTTATTGTGTTAGCCTTCTAGAAATTAACATCACATACACTTGATTATCTTTAAAAATAAAAATTTTAACCTTCACTTTAATGGTGGCTCCCAACAACTACTAGCAAGTTTTCTAAGCTCTTCTATGCATATTCTTATGGAGGCTCATGGCTACAAATTACGGTGGAGACTCTTTCTTTGGTCCGTGGTGGTGACTCTATAGGCTACTCACCCTAATAATTTAGTAGTTGGGTTTACAAACTCTCAATGACCTCTAGTTTGTACTTATGGACCAATGGATGCAAACTTCGACTTGCAGACTACTCATAATAACCAAGGATCTTAGTGGAAGTAGCTCATGACCTTCTTAACTTGTTTGGTGCTTTGAAACCTTGCTAAATATGGAATCATGCAAACTCTAACTTTATTTTCTTCATGCAAACTATGACTTGACGCTTTAACTAAACTTTTCGAACTTCACTTTAACATAAATTGACATTTTTCTTTTCCTTCACTTAGCTTTTCTTGACAAGGCTTTACCTTTTTAAATTTGACTCACTTGACTTCTAATATTATAATTAATTAAAGATTTAACTTGCTTTCCTTCACTTAGTTTAACTCTTCATACATTCCATGCATGCAAGAGTACTTACTATTTCTATTAAGTGAAACAATCTTGATCTATGACAAAGTTTTGATCGATGATTGTAAATGAAATAGGAAGTTTGGTGGTAGGTTTCTATGAATTGTGTGCTCTTATAATTTAAATTTTTATACGAGACTAGAGTTCACTTGATTGTACAACACATTTGAATATTTGATCACTGTTAGGCTACTTAGGTTGTTGATTCTATAAGATTACTTTCATTCATATCATTTGCATATTAGTTATGTTAAGGCATAATTGTATGGAATTATTATCTACATACTTCAATAAGTGTTAAACTTATGAATTTTAATGATCGTGAAATATAAAAAGTGAGGTGTAGTATATAATCACATAGTTTCAGATTAAGAAAATCGATGATATGAAATGAGTCAGATGCACCAAAAACCTATAGTGATGGGCCATCTGGGTGCGCTAAGTTAGTCTCTGATATGGGTGACTATAGGGGCTTAACAATGGCTCTTTAGGTTAAATTAAAGTTTATGCTAGAGAACTCTTTCAACCTCCTTCACAATTTCTTTACATATATCTCTATTAAGTGAGGAAGATAAACGATATAATTGTTATTCCCTAGTTTGAGATGATATCAATTACTAATATTACTTGGTTTCTTAATAATGCATTCATGGTAATTGATCTATTTTATGCAAAAGGAATTACTGACATCTATGTGAACTTGCTTATGTTATATTATGCAATAGATCGAAAAGATTGCAATTAACATAAATGACATAAGCCATTAAAGACACATTTTAAACATATCAACACAGAGAAATTTAATAAGGAGTTCACTAGACTTCCTGGCTACGTCTCCTGGTCCTTTAGCTTCCAGTGCTGACCTTTATATTATGTATTCAAATTCTTTACAAACATGAGCTTAAAAAGTGAGACTCAAATGATGAAATAGACCTCACCATGATGACTGGCTCGAAATTCTGGTCAAAATGAGTATAAACTTGCCTATGTTTGGCCACTGTGACTTCCAGACTCCCTGGAAAGTCAAAAACCACCTTAGCCTTCTGAAAAACCACTTTTCTCTGCAAAAACCGCCTTTCTCTGTGAAAATCCGCCTCTAGAAATCTGCGCTGGTTTTTGGGCTTCGGCACCTGCATAAACTTAAATATGATTCGGTGGATAGAATTAACAAGTCCGAACTGTAGCGCAATCGGCCTACCACTGTTGTGTGAAGTCATTGGTGTTATATAAGTTTTAGGGGTCGGAGGTTCGAAATCTCCGAGTTGCCACATGTCAGCTCCGGATTGGCTTGTATCAACCAATCAAATCATGACACATCATTGACCTCGATGACATCAGCCTGGAAAAATGGATCATTTTCAGGATGACACGTGTTCTACTGACATCACCCTGTTGACTTTGACCGTTCACTGTTTGACTTTGATTTTTTCCATTTTTCCCTACTTTGCCCTGAAACTTTGACTTGCCACAACTTTCTCATACGAAGTCGGTTTCACGCGCCGTTTGCATCGTTGGAAAGTTGTCGACGAGCACTTAAACTTGATTCCATTTTCAACTACATTTGAAGATTATGATTCGGAGGAAAAACTGAATCCATTTTGGATCACTCCTCCCCACTAGAAAGCTTTTGGACCACCAAAAGTTGTTTTTAGCTGTCGAGTAAGTGAGGATATATCTCCTTCACTTTTCCAATTTCTATCCATCGTGCTTTACTTGGATGTGTACCTTTAAGTCCAAATCGAAGATACTCAACTTTTCCCCGTCGCGAAGTCCTTGTCCTCTTGTCGGGAATTGTGTCCTCCTGCAATTCGTTGAGATACTCTGGTGAAAAATATTCGATGGAAGGTACTTGACTTTGCTCTTCTGGATATTCAATCATTGAAGGTTCATAAAATCGCAAGTTTTCCACATTTACAATGAAATAGATCTACATATAAGCTGGTAGATCAAGGCGAAAATCATTCTCACCAATTTTGTCAAGAATTTTGAAAGGACCATATCTAATTGGTTTTAAATTTTTACCTTCCCCTTGAAGTCTTTCTTTGTTGATGTACAACCAGACTTGATCACCAACTTAAAAACTATGCTCAACTTGATGCTTGTCGTGCCTCTCTTTATACTTTGCTTGGCTCTTATCCAGCTGTTCCTGTATTGCCTAGTGAATTTCCTGGATATGTTCAATGAACTTGGTTGCTTTGTCCACATCGTTGTGTCCATCAACTGATATGTATTTACCAAAGACAAAATCCAAGGGAGACTTTGGTTCAAAACCAAAATAAGTCTCAAATGGAGATCTCCGAGTATAAGAATGTTTTGCATGGTTGTAAGCATGTTGTACATAACACAAATGTTCATCCCAAAGCTTGGGATGGTTGCTGCAATAACCTCGAATCAACTGTACCACTGCCCTGTTGACCACTTCTGTCTAGCCGTCTGTTTGCAGATGAAATGTCGTGCTCTTCTTTAACTTAGTGTCCATGCGTTCCCATAAACTTGACCAAAAGTTCCTGACAAATCGATAATCTCGATTAGATACAATAGAAGTGGGTAATCCAAAGCGAACCCATACATTTTGGAAGAAGAAATTTGCAGTTTGTTTAGCTGTGACCTGTTTAGTACATGGAGTAAAAATACACATCTTACTGAACCTATCCACAACTACATACAAATAATCATGCCCTTTTCTAGACATTGGAAATCCCCCAACAAAATCCATGGATAAACTTTCCCAAGGATGAGAAGGAATTGGAAGTGGATTGTACAAGCCTAATTTTCTATTACTTGGCTTGCTTTTAGCACACATAGTACATCCTTTAATATATCTTGAAATTTTTTCATTCATTCGTGGCCAATAGCAGAATCTTTGTAATTATGCAATTGTTTTACTTACACCAAAGTGACCTGAAATTAGAGAAGTATGTGCTTCTCAAATCAAATTAAATCTTTCAGTTTGTGGAATGCATTATTTTCCCAAATGATATAATATTTTGTCCTTTATGAAATAATCAAATTCTTCTACCTACTTGCCATGACTTAAAGTTGCATATACATCCTTAAAATCTGTGTCTTGAGCATATTTTTCAATATAGCTTTCGTGCATTACTGAATTATTCTTAAGTATTCTGGATGAATTTATGATTGGTCTTAATAACATGTCTGCAACCTTATTATGTATGCCTTTCTTATATCTGATTACAAGATGAAATTGCTGTAAGAAACCCATCCAACGATAGTGTCTTGATTGTTGCAATTTAGTTTGTGAGTGTAAATATTGTAGTGGTTGATGATCTGTATGTATGATTGTTTCTTTTCCCATTATGTAATGTTTCCACTTTTTAACACTCTGTACTAATGCATATAATTCTTTATCGTATGTAGAATAGTTAATTACTTCTGATGTGAATGTCTCGGAATGAAAGCATATGGGCTTTCCGTGCTGCATCAACACTTCCCCCATGGCATATTTACTTGCATCTATCTCGATCTCAAATGGATGCTGAAGATCTGGAAGTGCTAGTACTGGCGCTGTACTGGTCCTTTCTTTCAATGTGTCGAAGGCTTTTTGCTATTTGCCTCCCCACTGAAACACCTGTTTCACACTTGTCAAAGCATGTAGAGGAGCTGCAATCAAAGAAAAGTTAGAAATAAACTTTCTCCAATATTGTGCTGCCCCTAAGAAACTTTTAACTTCTGTAGCAGTATTTGGCTTAGGCCAATTTACAATGACTTCGACCTTAGAGGGATCTATCTTCAATTCACCACCCCCTACAATATAACCCAAATGATTTAAAGATGTCTTGCCAAATTCACATTTGGACAGTTTTACATGGAGATTTTCTCTTTTTAAAACATCTAAAACCTGCTTTACATGCTTTACATGTTCATCCCATGTCTTACTAAAAACAAGAATGTCATCTAAGTATACTATTACAAAATCATCTATAAATGGTTTTAAAACATCATTCGTGACTTGCATAAATGTAGCTATAGCATTGGTCAAGCCGAAAGGCATAACCATCCATTCATAGAGTCCTTGCTTCGTTTTGAAAGCAGTCTTCCATACATCCTGTTCTGAAACTCAAATCTGATGGTAGTCGCTTCGCAAGTCTAACTTAGTGAAGTAAACTACATCGTTCAACTAATCTAATAAATCGTCAATACGAGGAAGAGGATAACGATTATTTATTGTTACTTTATTTAATTCTTGGAAATAATGCACATTCTCCATGAACCATATTTCTTTCACACCAACACAATAGGCGACCAGCATGGTGAATTTCTTGGTCGAATAAACCCTTGATTGAGCAATTCCTGTACTTGCTTCTTTATTTCTGCATTCTCTAGAGCTGATAACCTACACATTCCAATGTTAGGAAGAGAAGCATCTGGTTGCAAATAAATCTCATGTTCTATCTGTCGCTTGGGAGGAATCCCCTTAGGCTCTTCAAACAGAATATCATAATCAGAAACAAATTTAACTAAATCTGCTTTCTGTTTAGGATTACAACCTTGAAAAGCATCGGATTTATCAGGATCCTTTGCTTTTACAATCATAAGTAAAAATTGTTTACTTGAATTTATAATTCTTTTCATCTATCCTGAATTTATGAGAGTGTACTTATCATTGAGTTTATGAGCTCTTAATACATATTCGGTTCCATCCTTAGTGAGTTGATACTTATTCGCCTTTCGATAGAAGACAACATCTCTATCATACAAGTATGGACTCCCTAGTAAAATTCCACATATATCCAATGGGCTATATCTAATTCAACCTCATCTACAAACTCCGATCCAATTGAAAAACGCAGTTTGCATTGTTTCGTAACCTGTAGTTTAGTTTTATCACAGACCCAACCCAATGGGTATGGCTTTTTGTGAGGTTTAGTTTCAATTCCCAATTTCTTTACAATCGATTTAGAAATCAAATTAATTTGAGAGCCACTATCAAATTAAGTATCAATTTTAGTATGCTTGGAAACGATTATAATATGGAATAGCTCATTTCTTTTCCTCTCATTGGTTTCATTATCAACAGAATGCAAAGATGTACTTGTAGATGCTTGAGAATTTTTTCCTTTTATACCTGTAGCTGTAATTGTTGTTTCATCTCCTGAATATGATCCCAAGTCCTTTTGCATAGCAGCAGCATTCTTTCGCTCTTTACCTCCAAACTTCTTAGGCTTCAATTCTGGATGTAGTGACCAACAGTGTGCCTCATCGTGTCCTTATTTCTTACAATGAGTGCATGTAGGTTTTTATTTCTTTACTGTTTTCGCTTTCCTTTCCTTCCATTTTTTTTCTTATTTTCTTTATTCTTGAATTCAATAGATTTAGATGACTTTACAACATCATTAGATACATTTTTACCCCTAGCTTCTAGATGTGTTGCTTGAACTGATACATCATCTAAGCTAGTCGGACTTAACATCAGTATGGTGTGCCTCAAATAACTATGTAGGCCACCAATGTATTTCAATAATGTGTCTGGTGAGTCCAATGATATGCCTAGTGTCAAAGCTCTTTTACAAAACTCTTGAGTATAACTTTGCACACTTTGACCCTTTAACTGATGCAATGTTTGCCAACTCATCATAGCTTGTTGCATATAAGCAAAAGGATAAAATTGATTTTTAATAGCAGAAACAAATTCATTCCATGTCAAAATTGTTTTACCATGTTTCTAAAGATCTGCTTTTGTCTTACCTTCCCACCATACAAGTGCAGTTCCTCCAAGATGAAGGCTAGCAAGCTGGATCTTCTTTCTTTCTGACACAAATTTCTGTACCCTGCTATAAAATTCAATTTGTCTTATCCAATTATGAATTTTTTTAGCTTTAAGTTCACCATCATAAATTGGAAAATTAAATTTTACATCTAATTTGACCAAAGTGGATTTCCTACTCTTCTTATTTTTAGAAGAACTAGATTCATGAGAAGAAGATGATGATGACGATGGTGGTGACGATGGAGGAGTTGGTGGAAATAACGAAAGAGGCTTTTTACCTATTTCTTTGTTTGCTTTAGGTGATGAAGTGCCTTCACCTTTGTTCTTCTTAAACTATTTATACATATCTTCTACCATCGCACGTATTGTCATGAAGTTTTCCAAGAACTGAGCTTCTGTTCCCAACACGTTTTCTTCCATCATCTTCTTTTGCAAAAACACCCTTCCAATTTCTGGATTTTCTTCAACAAGTTCTCCTTCACCTCGCTTGGACTTTGACCTAGTAAGCATTCAATCTTCACATGACACTGTCAAACCTTTACAAATTTAACCTGATGCTCTGATACCACTTGATCTTTTTTATGCAAAAGGAATTACTAACATCTATGTGAACTTGCTTATGTTATATTATGCAATAGATCAAAAATATTGCAATTAACATAAACGACATAAGCCATTAAAGACAGGCGGCAGTAGTGGGTTACACTTTTGTGAGAATCGGGAGTTGAAATTTTTTTCGACAAAGTTCGGGCGAACTATGTAATAGTTCGGCGGGAACTTTCTGTTTTTAAGTTAGGTGAACTCGTGATTACATTTTATACATTTTAGATGACAACTGCAGTAGCGCGGAGCAAACAAAATTTTCATGTTTGTGAGAATCGGGGGTTGAAATTTTTTTTCGGCAATAGTTCGGCCGAACATTTTATATAGTTCGGTCGAACTATGTAATAGTTCGGCCGAACTTGTTTTTAAAGTTCGGCCGAACTCGTGATTCCGTTTAGACTGACGGCTTACTGACGGCGCGGGCAAACAGAATTTTTGCCGAATATTGGAAAACCGGCAACTAAAGTTCGGCCGAACTTATATAAAAGTTCGGTCGAACTGTTACATTTAAAATAGTTCGACCGAACTATTTTCTATAAATAAATCGCCCACGAAGTATTGTGGTTACCGATTTCATTGTTCCCGCATTCTTTCTCTGTCGCTGTTGCACCTCGTCGCCGCGCTGGTGTCCCTGTCGCCGCGCCGCAGCTCCTCGTCGCCGCGCTCTTCGTTCCACGGGTATGTCACTATCTATGCAGCTTTGAACACATGTATAAGCTAGTCTTGTAACACTGTAAATTGATTAGAGCTTCATAACTACCTGTAATTAGTGTAACGATTTCACTTATTATGTAAATGACATGGAACTCTATTCTGTGTAAGCTCATTGATACTAGTGTTCTATGTTGTATCTATACAGTAAGTGTGTTTGCTCTTTACTTCTTAGAGATAGTGTGGTCATTTATCATAGCTCTTGTATTCTGATCATTACAATCAAAAGATTCATCCCTTTCATCATTTGTATCTGAAGTCTTTGAACCTCTTTTGTAATACCAGTTCTTCCATGTCAGTAAGTTCTCAAGCAAATCTGAAATAGACAGCCAACGCATTCCTCAATTGCCTATATCCAAGTTTCTCAGATTTTGACTTTTGCAAATAATTTATATATTAATCCTAATCTTCGCATGCAGAGACTGTTCAATCAATTTTCCAAAATTTTGGGCATCAAAACCACTCTTATTTGTTGCAGGTTTTATTGATTCTTTATTTTTTAATAATTATTAAACAAACTTAGGTGCTTGAAATTGGGTGTTATTTATTCAACTAGAAATGTACCACTGTCTGCTCTGCTGATTTAAGTGTTGAGGCCAAATCTTACTATGTTACTGAATAAGTTGAATTTGAGATTTGTCATACCGTTGGAACAAATTTTTAATCATGCATACCGTACCTTAGTTCAAAAAGGGAGAAAATTGGGACCAAGAAGGGTGCATGTTCATAACTTCATAAGAACTCATTTCGTTTCAAATAGAAAGCATCCAAACATCTGGTTTCCCTCTTCTTTTTCTATTCTCTTCTGTAGGCTTTTCAATGATCATAATCAAGTAGAGCAACAGTTATACAACTGAACAATAATAGAGCCACGCAGAATGTTACATGAGATCGACTTCATTGGGTTCATGTTCAGCTTAAAAATTAGAAGTACAACTAACCTAATTTCACCTAAGCAAAACCTTAGCCAGTTCAATTTGTGCTGTTTAATTTACAAACGAATATTACATCATGGAAGTTGTTTAATTACTGAGTTTTTACCAATTATACATTGAACAAAAGCTTGAAAAGGGTTTCTATTATTCTATCTGAGATGGATCTTATAATATCTTATAATCTGGTTATGTTTGTTGTGATGCTACATAAAATTTTTCAATAACGTTATGACTCCAAATTCAGGCTTCTATGATCCATACTTGCAGATTTCCATTGATCCATACTTGCAGACTTCCATTGAATACTTGCAGATTTTTTTATTTTAATCAAATTAAGATACTGTTTCTTTTTTTTCTTGAAAATACAGGTATCTGTTCTCCATGTACTTATCTGACAGGGTCCAACAATACCTTTCTTTACTGCAATGATCTTCCCACAGGTATAACTGTAGTCGCTCAAAAATAGAAATGCCATCTATTTTTTATTACCATAAAGAGATCACAATCTATCTTCTTAAGCGTGTATGCCTACAAAGAATTTTACGACAGCATATTGCACTTCTTAATTCTTTATAAAACTAGATTTTTT